>VYZT01018049.1:0-18994 GCA_013400735.1 Pomatostomus ruficeps | reverse complement strand
CCCCATGGACTGCAGGGGGGACACCCCGCCTCACCATGGGCTCACCACGGCCTGCAGAGTAATCTCAGCTCCCGAGCCTGGGGCACCTCCTCTCCCTCCTTCTCCACTGACCTTGGTGTCTCCATGTTGTTTTCCCTCACATGTTCTCACATCCTCCTCCTTCTCTAACTAAAAGCAGCTGCGTGTGCATTTTGTTTTGATTTTTCCTTAAATATGTCATCACAGAGGCGTAACTAACCTTTCTAATTGGCCCAAACATGGCCAGTGACATGTCCATCATCTTCAGAGCCATCAGAGATTGGCTCTGCTGGAAATGGTGAAGAACTCCAGAAACTTCTCACAGGAGCCATCTTTATGGCCCCCTCCCCTCTACTAAAACCACAACAGAGGTATTGAATGTTACCTATTAATTTTTAGCTTCTCCCTATGCTTTTATGCTTTCAAATAAGGAGTGTTAAATCATACAGGTGATTAGAAACTGCATTGCTTTTGGAATTTGTGACTTTTAAAAAAATATGTTTGAGAAAAAGTAAGACGTCATTTTAGTGAGATGCTTTGATTTTAATTGTAAACCTGTAACTTGACGTTCCTCTTTAATTTCTTTAATTTGGGCCATACTAAAATGCAAAATTAACTCCTGGAGTGCTACAAAAGAGAGATTTTTGTTATATTACTATTTCCACCCACCATATTCTTCATCTTTTTCTAGTAGACATAATTGTGTAGTTTGTTTTTGAGATTTTGAGGTTTGCTGTTGGGATCTAGGTTTGCAGACTTTTGAGTTTCTAAATATAATTGAAAACCAAATTGTAGGTTGAGCGATGGTTGTTTTAATAACCAACAGGAAGTTACCTGATAAATAATAGTTATTTGGACTGCTGGTGGGGTTGCCTTTTTGCAATTTCCTTTCATATACTATTCATTTCTTTATGACTTAATTAGGCATAAGTTAATGCAGAATTTGGTTAGGAGCCAAGAAGATGTGAAAATAGTGGAGATATGAAGTTGTATGTGATAGAAAGAGATACAGAGTTCACATGTGTTGAGGACAAACCCCTAAAGTCTTGTAATTTGTCTGTTAATAGGTACTTATTAACCTTTATGACCACTTGATTGGAAAGGATAACGTGGTAACTTCATACAGGCTTGGGAACTTGTCCTTCTGGCAACTCTCTTGTTTTTAACCTGGGATGCTAAAACGATTAGAAGAATGGGGTCCTAAAATGGGCAGCAAAGTTGATTTTGGAGTCCTAAAGCCTTCCCTTTTTTAAATTTAGGCTGTTTAATGCTAAAACCAAGCTGGAGTTGCTCTACTTTTTGGGAGTTTTGCCATTTAGCCTGCCTAATACAGCTGTCAAAAGGTGTTATAAGCCGGGCATCATTAGTAAAATGTACAATGAAATCTCTCTATCTCTCTTCTGCCTTAGTTCTTCCTTTCAGCTTCTGTGTACTATCTTTTTATTGGTACCATAAGAGTTAATGAAGAGTTTGGTACATGTTGTAATATGTTGTATTGCTTTGCTGACCTGGGGCTGTAGACTCTGCAGAGCTCAGTAACCAACTGTGCTTTACTTAAGTGAGGGCTGTTTTAAGATCTCCTCCTTTCCCCTAACCCAAGAGAAAAACCAACATGCAAAACCAAACCTTAGTTACCTAGATAATATACCTATGCAATCCCAAGAATTTCTCAGTCTTCACATGAATGGGATTTAAATGACAGCTAGATTAAATTAAGTGAAATCAGGAACCAAACCCTATATTTCTATTGCTTTTATGTCCTGTGGGGCTTTGTCAATGGCATGCAGGGTATATCTCATTCTTTGGTGAATTCTTCCTGAAAGACAGGGACGCATACATGCCTTTGAGGAGAAATAATTGTGGTTCCCTCTAAACAATCTGAGCAGTTATTCAGGGGGTTGGTTTTAAACCCTTCTCAGCTAGTACACAATCAAACTGTATGACCTGCCAGTCCAAGGAGAAGCCCTAAACACCATGTCAGGGGCTAATGTGAGACATGCACACTTCTAACTCTCCTAGCAGTGCTAATTTACAGCGTAAAAGGGAATTCAAGAAGCACTGATGCAAAGAACGGTGTAGCAGTGACCCAACCAGCTGCCTCCATGAGAAATAGAGAAATAACTTGGGCAGATTTTCCTTCTCAGGGTAGCGAATCTGAGGAAGATGGAGGCAGCATGCTTGGGGGAAATTCCCTATCTGCCACGTTTTAACCCTGTCAATCAAAGATTCTGTTCCACCTCTGTTATTTTAATATTCGTCACATTGTATTACTATTCAAGAGTTACTAGAAACTTTTACTGTTCTGTTATACCAATTGGTTAATGCAAATACGTCCCGCCTTTGCCCAGAACTCACTGGAAAACTGTCATCCCACATCAGTCTGTGATTTGATGAGACCCTGGACCCTTTCCTTTCCCCTTTAAACTCTGTGTAACCACCCTCTTGAGGTCTTTCTGACAGCTCGCATCCTGAAGAGACAATAAAACCTGGGTGATGCTATCAGGGGTCCGTTCTGTCTTCTTTGCTCCTACCTGCTTTATTAATGACAACTGCTCTGCCTTCCACTGTGATGGCAATACCTAGGTAAATAGATAGACAAAGAAATACCGCTCCTCTGCAGCTGTCTATCTAACCCAAAACGCTGGATAAAAATTGTCCCGCAGAACCCTGGACAGTTTTGCGGTCCCTGAAAAGTGTTAGAAAGGAGCCTGCCTTTGTAGCCTAGTGACTATATATCCTCTGTCTGCTGGGATGTTCTCAGGCCTGTTTGACAATTAGTTTTTGATTTTTTTTGTGAAACACTTGTAAGCAGTTCTTGTTGCAGGAATGCAAGCCTTACTTCCCAGATATGTAGTCTTATACTAATTGCTTCTCCCACTCTTTGGTCCATCGTTTGCATTTAAACAAATACTTTTCAAAGCATATACTTAAAAGTTATATTTATTTTATATACCTGATACACTTCACATATTTTTGAAGTACATGTTTTAGTCTTTAGTAATTTTTTCTTTATTTTCCTTTTATGTAAACAAGTATAACTGAGAGAGAATGTAGCATGGATTCTGGTATTATTTAGATTTAAAACCTTGTTTAACCTTGAAGTAACTATTTGTGGAAAAACATGCTATTGAACATACCACTTATTTTTGAAAAAGTGCAACCATTGCTAACTAAAATTAAAGCTAAATGATTTCAGATTCAGAAACAGTAAGATGCTGCTGATATTTTTTCAGCTTGGAATTCTAGGAACCTAGTAAGATGTTATATCTGGTTTTAGTTCAGTTTTGACCCTGCTTTGAGTAGGATTTTGAGCTGGAGACCTCCTTAAGGTCCTTTCCAATCTGAATTTAGTATGACATGGTGCCTATCTCACCACCAAATATTTAGGCATTCCCTTTATGTTTAAATGAGGCTTGGCTGGGCAGCTAGTAGTGTGATTACCTCTTCTGCTACTTTGGCAACTGGACAGATATATTAGGATTCATGCAGAAAGCATGAAGGGGATTCTTGGGGTGTGTAGAGAAGGGAGCAGATGTCATGGACTTTGCCACTGCTGTCACCTGCCTCTTTTCAAAGTATGTTCAGGTTGGATGCCTTGGCCTTAAAGAGGTGGACTAGATCCCAACAGAATAAGTAGATCATGGTTGGTCTCAGTTTCTTACCTATTCAGTAGAGAGAAGTAGGCAGTTAAAATAAGTGATCTATATCTTACTCTGGAGGTCTTCAGAGATGTGTTTTCATTCAGCAATAAATACAGTCTGGAGATCCTGAGTCTCCAGGATGTCTAACTACCAGGGACTTTAGGGTGACTGTGTTGGTGAAATGAGGCAGCTTTGCCTGTCTATCTTATGAACTGTTATGTCTGTGCATGTGTCTTTCTATGAGAGTCAATTCAGCTGTATATATATCTTCATCACCTTCTAATGTTCACCAAAATTCTGTGGTTCTATATTGTGGCAAGTGCTGCCTCCTGACAATACCTATTGGCAATTTTCAAATGTTGCAAAAATTCCATGTGTTCTAGCCACACTCCTAGTCTCTTACCAAGCTGCATGGTGCAAATTGCTCCACTTGTGTACTGCTTCCTACTGAGGTACAGTTTTTTCTTTATGTTTCAGGGTATTTCAGAATGCATGTTTTCTTTTTTGTTGTGAATCTATTTCTTTTTAATACCTTTGAGGAATGGTAAGGGAACAGAAGGATATATGACAATGAAGTTAAATAAGAGCTCAATCCGGTAAGTGGGAGATGGATTATGGAGAACAATAAATCATTTTTCCTTTGGGAAAGGTGACTAGAGAACTTAAGCTGTCTGATAATTGGGTTTCAAGACAGTAATTTTGATAGGATAACATTCTTAGACATTTCTGACTTTTAGTATTTCTTATCTTAATATTTGAGGAAGAGATTGTGACTGCTGTACAGGGATTGCTATAACATCTCCATTCTAGTAACCGTAAACACAAATCCTTTTTAAACCTTACATTTACATGGTGTAGACCTCTCTCTATATGTACACACACCCACCCACACACACCCCCCCCCACACCCACACCCCTTTTGTACGGTTCTTAGATGTTACTCAAAGTTCACACTGACCCTTGTCTATACCTCTAATCAAAAGATTAAAAAATACCACCAGGGTCACAGTGTAGTCACAATACAGTGCCAGTTTTTGTGTAGAGAAAAAAGAAATCCCTACAATTTCTAAAATTTGGAGAGTAACTGAATAGGCATCTAAGAATCTGGTGATCTGCAGTAGGATGGAGTGCTGTGCAGCAGAGTAGCAGATCTTGTGTCACTTCACAATTTTTCCACAAGAGAGCTCATAACCCTTTAAAAAGTGGCCATGTACGACATAGAACAAGAGAACAGCTTATGTTGTTGAAAGGGAAATTTAGAGATAAGAATTTCGTTGTGGAGACTAAAGCAAATGGACTTTTCTTTGTGTTACTACATTTGGCAACTCTTGTACTGTAGCATAGTTTTTATAAATATGGAAGCATCAATCATTTCTGAATGGGGCTGCCTGTCACTGAAACAGTGGACTTGGCAAGTATGTGTCTGTATGCAATAGGTAATAAACTGCACTCTTCAACACTTCCTACTGTGTAGGAAGAATTTAAAGCCTTTGCCATGTAAGTTCTGAAGTCTATTGAATCAGGCTTTTTTGATGCAGTTTTGTAGCAGCCAGCAGGCCGGCTAGGCCGAGGAGCCCAAAGGAGAGCCAAATAAAAGACCACACAGAGACAGCAGAAGGAGAGGGCAAAAGGAGAGAGAGGGCAGAACCCTCTGCCTTTATTTATACGTTTTTACAAATCACCATGGATTGGAGGTAGAAATCACCACCTCTCAATTCCATTGGTCAAGGCATCAATCTATCATATTTCTCCTCCCAGGATAGTGAATGATAAACAACACAGACAGTTAGCAAAACATAGATAGTTGTTAAGAAACCATGGCCATGTTTACAGAAGAATGTGTGAGAAAGTATCACAGCAAAGAGAAACACTGAGAAACTGCAAAACTCAGGACAACACAGTTTCATGTTTTTCTGTGAAGTTATTGCTACACAATAGATCAATTTCCACTTTATCCTAGAGCAGAATTAAAAGTTAAATTATTACATCATATTTTTTGAGATCGCAGTTCAATTATTAAATTTAAATAGGATAAAATTTTAGTCAGTAGCTAAAGTAAATTTTGTGAGCTAGAAAATGTGTTGAAATCTTCTGGGCTGCTTTCTCTGGTAAGCCCTAAGAAATAATGGAATTCTGTTCATCTTTGTAAAACTAAATGTGCCCTGGCACTGATTCAATTGCTTTCCATTTGTGAAGTTTTCTGAAGAATGATTTGAAGATCAGAAAACGTCCAGCTAGAGCTACTATATCTCTCATGGTTTCAAATGATATGGTGACCTTCAGATCATTTGCAATACAAACTGATTTGATGTTCCAACATTTTCTTCTCATCTCCATAATCCTTTACATTTTAAGTGTGATATAAATAAGCCTAAATCTAAGTACTGGTAAATCCCAACTTCTTTTAATTAAATGAAACTTAAGAATTCTATTAAAAAACAAAAATGTGGACAGGTTTAAGAGACTCCATTTGTCTCTCTGTTATATTGAGGGATGAGGGTCTCAAGAATATCTGTGGTTCACCAGGGTTATATTCCTCTTTCTCTGTTGCTCTGCAGCCCTTCTCCATAGTTATGATCATGCTCCCCTCTGGACTGAGGAAGTAGGGAATTTTAATAACACAGAAGAATGATTATACCCACTGATTGGTTTAAGGAACAAAGCTGTTATACAAACTTTATTAACTTCAGAAATCATCTATTCATATGGTATTTTGAGTCCTTTATAATAAAAAAAGCAGGATAAACAGTATGCTAATATAACTTAGATTTGGACCCAGTATGTATGTATATACATAAGACACAGTGTTAAGGTGCTGCTGTAAGTGCAGAAATCTGGAGATTTAGATTAATACCTAAAATTTCATTATTAGCCCTGAGTTTTATTTCTTTTACTTTTTATTGCAAACAAGTCTTTTATCATTCCAAAGGGATTTGCTTCCACTCGATCTCATTCTTATCTTTAGATATTTATTTGCCTACATGTGTGCTGTGCCTGTAGGCACTCCTGGGCTATGTGTATATATATATGTATATATGCACAGGGATTTAATGGGCTTTTGTAACAGTTTTCACCACATCAGTCTTTTCTTAAATTGTACTTCTCAAGTGCGCACTTGTGCTCCTGGATTCTAGTGTCAGCCTGTTTATTTACCATCAATTATTTCTCCTAGTTACAATGTCTGAGTTACAATTAAGCTGATGTTGGTGCACTGTTCAGTCTTGTACTCGGTGAGTACTAAGGGTTTTTTTTCATATTTTTATAATACCCAGCTAACTACTATTTTGGTTTATGTTTCTGTAACATAGAGATCAGTGTAGACATATGCTAATTTAGATTTTTTTTATGCTTTATGTAGTTCTTATGCATTAGAAAAAAAAAAGGAAGTAGAAATTTAAAGCATCATTCCCTTGGGAGCGGTGGCCACAGAAAATTTGTGTTTTCATGGATATCTGCTTCCTGCTTATTCTGAGAACTTTGGGAAGCTAATAACTGGCAAAATGCAGGAGTTTGAAAGAAGACTGAACTCCAGCAGAGAAGGCAGTATAAAGTTGATGGTTTTGAATGAATGTGTAGTATTGTTTCAAAGGTAGAATTGCCCACGACCTTTTAGATTTCCAAGATTTTCAAATATGCATGGAAGTTTTCACTTAGTATTTTTATTCTGTGTTAAGAAAAAGAAAAAACTGAAAAAGTTAGCAAGTCAAGTCTTGTTGAAAGACAGAATGTTGCCCTGACTTTGCAGTGTTCAGTGTTTTTCCTTTTGTGATATTCTTAGAATCCTTTCTATAAACATGGCCATGGTTTTTCTTAGCAATTATCTATGTTTTCCTAAACTGTATCTATGTTATGAATTCCAGTATACTGGGTGGAGAAATATGATTGACAAATACTTTGACCAGTGGATTATGAGGGGTGGTAATTTCTACCTCCAATCCACGGTGATGTGTGAAAACATATAAATAAAAGTCAGGGGGTTCTGCCCTCTCTCTTTCTGCTCTCTCCTGCTGCTGCCTCTGTGTGTTCTTTGTGTGGCTCTCCTTCAGGCCCTCGGCCTAGCAGGCCTGCCTGGGGAGTGCCATAACAGAACTCAAAATAGTCCTGACGTATGAAAAATTGTTCAATAGGAACAAATGCAAGGTGCTCCATTTAACTGGTGAGGAACAGTGGAAGACATAATAGTATGGGGCATATCTTGCAATGGATTTGTTCTGTAGGAGAAGTCCTGCGAGCAATGATAGATCAAAAGATGACAAAAGTCAGCAGTTTCATACTGTTGTGAGGCAGGCAACTATTGTAAGATTCTTAAACAGAAAGACAGCAGAGATCTGTGAATTGAAACTTCTGTTTTACATTGGTAAACTGGAGAACATTGTTCAGTTTTGGGTAGTGTACTTGAAAGACATGAGAAGAAAGACTTGAGAGAAAAAATATGCTCTGAATTCTACATAGAAGAAACTACATATAAGATAGTACTTCTTGTACTGCTTTATAGTAGATGAAAACCCAATAGTGTCATACTGCTGCAAAGAAAATATAGGTTCAATATTAGCAAATATTTTTCAATGACAACATTAAAATGATTTTTGGTTAAAAATTCTGGTGATTCTATGTCTTAGAAACAATCTGGACAAGTTGCCAAGAATTATGTTGTAAATAAGATTCATTCTGCCTGGGGCCCAGGGCAGAATAGACTGCTCAACAGACTTTTCTTGGCCTTAGGACAGGTTTGAAATATGATTTGTAAAGAAAAACTTAAGTGATTTGAATGTTTTAACTAGTTTCAAGCTTAATCTATGGGTGTTATGCCCTAGGAAAAAGGGTTTGTTCATTAATCTCTCTCCAAGAAGATTACACAGTTCTTTACTATAGCATAATGGGATGGATTGCTTCAGTCATAAAGACTCCTACAGAATGGGTTTAAATTTAGAATATTAGTATTAAAAGAACACGAATTTGTTCATAACTTTGTACATGATTTTTCTTCTCATTATCAGTCCTACAGTGAAACTATTGTGTATAGAGCTAATAGACCTGTACACTGCCACTTGAATAGATACTTACGCTATTATGAACTACATATTCTACATGAGAAATTCAAAGGATTTTGCAGTTTTTACAGTAGAGACAGCCTTTTTTTTTTTTCAAATTACATCTCAGTGAACCTGCCTTACTGCTTAGAAGTGTAATTGCGTACTGCATTTTCAAAGGCTTTGAGGGAGGTAAAACTGGTTTTCTTTCTCAACAGGAATAAACCTAATGTTATCTGCTCCTACATGGAATTTTTAAAGATAGATATGTTTACATGTGGAGTGGGTAAATCTGATTGTATTTTAAGTGACTTTTTAAATTAGAAAACCATCTTGGCAAAACAGCAAAAAGGAAAAGTGAGGGAGGGTATAATTGCATCAAATTGGAATTAATCAAACTTTAAAATGCATTACTACAGATTTTGGCAAACCAAACACTGACTTTTCCTGTAAAGAACTATACTTGCACTTGAAGTAGATGAAGTATAGTGAAGAGAGAATTAAGCCAGGAAATATGCAAAAAAGAACTGTACTGTACACATACGCCTAGGAGGAGAATTTTGCTCCTGTGGAGACGAAAACTCAAGATTATCTTTAAAGACCTCAGAACTTGCCAAATGTCACTGGAAACCTATGTTCTTGAATTAAGCAGAAAGGTATGTGTGTCATGTAAAGAAGTAGGTGACAGTGATAATGAAACAAACTTTTACTAATATAAAACAGGTCATGAGCAAGTGTAAGTAGCTGTACTTTGTTAAAAGAGCTATTGATTCAAGTAATATCGATTTCTAATAAATCCAGAAATCTCATCTTGCATTAAAGGCTTGAACTGAGGTCTGCGCAGACTAGAGGAGTGCCATGATGGAGATCTGCTGATCTTCAAGTTCTGGAAGAGAATGTTTTGTATTCATTCTTTCAGTGTATTTGAAATGCATATGCATTGCAGGTCACAATACAGCATGCTACAGATTTGCTGTAAATCAGCTGCATAGCCATTCAGCACTAGTACAGTAGCCGTTTATGTAGGTGTTTTGGATAGTGTCTAAAACTACAGCAGAATTTACTGAGGAGAGTTGGCTATTTTCTGGGTTATTTATTTTGCAGTGTATAACTCTTAGTTGTTGCAGCTGTCCTCCTCTGTATTGCTACTTAATATCCACGGTGACAGAAGCAAAGTGAAAAGTAAGCTCTGTAGCTCGGTGGTTAGGGTACTTGTGTGCCATAAAGGAAGGGTGCTGCTCCAGTGAGTATTTTTCACTATTTATATAATTTATAAATACAGTCTGCACTCGCAGGCCTGAATCACTTTAGAACGAGTGTTTTTCAAGATACGAGGGAGCTCTGGGCTGGATATACTTTCAGTGTCCAGATTTCATCAATTTTGTTGCCCTTTTCAGTCAATCCTCTAAAGTCATCAGACCTTTAAAGAGAGGAATTATTTGCTGAATGGGAGACAATTAACGAACTTCTCGTAAGAATGAAGAGAAATGGATCTAAATACCAGTGGACATTTCCCTCCACTGCTACCACTGTGATAGTCGTGGGCTGGCTGCTTGTGGAAATGAACTTGTGCAAAGTATAGCAGAGATGTTCTGCAGGGCCAGGCTTGTTATGTGGCTGAGAAGATTTCTTTCAAACCAAGTTAATGTGTTATTTTTAAACTGAGGTATACCAGTCTTTGTCCCCTACTTGTGTAAAACACGTTATGGATATGTAAATATATTTGTTTATTGTTAGGTAACTGAAAATAATTAAATATTTGAAGTATTTCTTGTTTTTTATGTTGTGCCTATGAGGTCTTTTGAGTTTTGTAAGATGGGATAATATAATTTACAAGGTTTGTAGATATACAAAAAAGGACTAGAAGTTTGAAGTTTTAGCATGGTTTTCCTTTGTGCTTCCATTATGTCAGTACAGTTTTAAACTAAAACAGTTTGCAAGCTAATTTTCTTTGTTTTGCCAAACACAATTTTAATGTCATGTTATTTTAAACAAATTGCTGGTAAAGTAAAATGCCTGTTTATCACCAATGAGTAGTTTTTTCCCTCCTGATCTGTTACTTAAAAGTTGCAAGCCAGAATCCTATAAGCAAAGTAAGGCCTAGTTCAACCACATTAAAATTCTATGTACATTTTAATTTGATTTCGGCTGTGTGACCACGTTATACTGAAGCTATTACCTGGCTCAGTGGTCCTGCAGACAATTTCCCTTTCTCATTCCAATTTTATTGTAAATGACTGTCAGCATAGTACAGGAAACTGCAAATTCAATTTTGATCAGTCCCATGAAGGACTTGATTCTTCATGACTTTCTCTCGTTGTTTTGAAAGTAAATTGAAATAGCCATCTAATTTAAGGGTTTCCTTCAGAGTACAGGATTAAAATCTGTAATTTGTTTTATGCAAGGTCTTTTTCTTTATTGTGTTATTAGGTAGAAGCTAATATTTAAGGAAATTTCATAGTGATTACTCCCATGGGAAAGATTTAGTTCTTCATTTAATATTTCCATTTTATATTTAATGGTTTATTAAGCTGGGGTCTTTTTTCCTTTCTGTTACACCTGGGGATCATAAACTTGCTGTTTTCATTTAAAGATAATGGTTTTTTGAGTACTTATAATTTAGGATTTAAAGATAGCTCTTCCTCCACTCACTGCACTCAGTCCTCGCTCTGAGGCAGGTTGATGACCCCTTTGGTTTAAAGAACTTTGATTTTGCTTCCTCTTTTGGTGCTGTGTTACTGTAGTACAAACTAGCCAAGAACATGGAAGATGAAGTAGTGAGAAGTTAGAGGGGCACCATGAAGAGAAGAAAAGGTAACTGCCTGACAACAAAATGGGTTAATGACCCTCCCTGAGGCAAAGGCGTTAATAGTAAATCATTGGGATGAGATTCATGGCTTGATTCAGCTGCACAACAGCCATCTAGCTAGTGCTGTTTTAGCTGTAATAGGGTGTCCTTTCTGTCCTCCAGGCCTAACACTACAGCACGGTGCTGATCCCACAGAGAATATCCTGCAGAACCTTGAGAAAAGCAAATGACACTATTCTGGACAAAAGATTCAAGTTCACTCTATCAGAATGTAGAAGTCAGCAATGCAGTGTCTACATGTGAGGTAGGGGCATTTAGTCTTCATAATGTTCAAAGGAAATGAGATCAAATATGTATGTTTTAAATGGAGTCAAATCACTCCAATGATTACGCCTTTTTACTTACATGAACTGCATACAAGTGTATATGTATATTCTGAAAGTAAGGGGCTAAGTTATACTGAAGCTCTAGACAACATCTCTGCTACAGAAGGGTCACTGGAGCCTCAGGAAAAAAAAGATTTTAAAAGCTGCAATTCGAATTGCTGCTTTTCAGGAACATCCTGGTTTTTGAGTTAAGATACAAAACAGACAAGGTAGTAGGGTGAAAAAAAATCACAATCATAGGTTTGTTCTTGCTTCCAACTACAGATTTGCTTCACCAGATTAAATAGTTCTTAGATACTCAGCTTCCCTCCTTGCAGTTGCTATGGTTCCTAATGCAACTGGAACAGGAACATACTGTCAGCAAGATGTGGGAAGACGCACCAAGGTGCAAGCTTTTTGCATATTTTCTTAAAACTCAACACCTCTTACAAAATCAATCGAGCACTAATACTAATGACATAAATAATTAAAAATATCCATATCAATTAAAGATCTTAAAAAATTATCTGAGCATTAGCTTATGTCTGTGCACTCATCACAGGAGTGGATTAAAGAAACCAAATAAACAAATCTGAAATTAATAAATCCTAAAAAGCCAATCTTTAGAGAAATAATGAGAGAAGTATAAAAGTAGGACATTAAGCAGAAAGAAGAGAAAGGAGGAAAATAGGAGTGTCTTTTTAATTTCTTCCTTGCTCTAGAACTTTACAATCTCACTTCCCTCACCTGCCCAGTGTACAGCTAAAACCAACAGTCCTTTCTTGACAAGATCACAACCTAAAATGATGATAAGTATCAGAAAGGAAGGTGAAAATCAAAGGCAGTATTAAGAATGAATCAACTGCTTTTTTGTAGAGAATCCAGAAAGTTTCTTTTCTGCTTCTCAGATTAGGACACTACTCTCCTTATGTAACCTAAAGAAAAAAAGCTTGGGTTTTGTTTAGGGGACTCTGACTCCTCTCTTCTCTGTATTGTCTAGCTTTAAATTGCAGTGGAACAAGTACAGCTAGAAGCTGCAGTTTCAGTAGAAGGAGCAGTTCCCTTGCTTGGCTCATTTACATGCAAGTATCTTCTGTGACACTGAAAGAAGTCCAGCCTTGGCATCTTCTCACTGTACATGTTGAGAACTCAGGACAAGTGATAGTTTTTAACTTACCACACCTGAAAATGTAATGCTGTAATGGTGTTCGCATAGTGTAAGAACTGCATTATAGCATTTTACTGAAAACTTAAAAATTAAAATTCTTAAGACCAAGAAAACTCTATTTGATGTTCTAGGAAAATTAAGCAAGAGAAATATTCTAAAGAGAGCATGTTGAGTTTAATTCAAAGTTTAAGTACTTTCTCAAAAAAACCTCCTAACTTGCTTCTATTCCCGTAATAATATAGGAAAAGGTGGTATTGGTTACCCTTGACTCAAAGCTTTAGAGCATAGACAGATTCTGGGGAAAAATATGCTGGTTTGTTCTACAGCTCTGTTTTCCTATTTTCTATTTTTCCTTTACTATTTAACCTTCAGAAGTCGACACTATCTATTTAATATGGAGATGCAGTGTTAGTGACATTCTTTTGCTGTCTCTTGGTATCCACATTACTCAATCTACTCAGTAGCTCACCAGGTCTGTATGCCAGAGTAAGCAGTTGGTGAATGCATCTTCTAGGCAGGGTGATCTCTGGCCTTGAGGAGGTACTCAGCTGGTTGAGATGCATTTCCAATATCCAGGCATATGCAGTATCTAGGCTAGTGATTCCCCATTAACCACATACATGGGCATAGCCTTCAGCTATGCCATTTGCGGCCCTTATGCTGTGATTATTATCACAGTTTTAGTTTTTTGCTTAAAAATGTCTGAATAATGATTGTAGCCCGTCCGAGCAGTGTTTCTAGAGCATGACATCAAATGTACCTGTTGCCCTTGGGTGTGGTGTTGGGGGTAATGCTGGTGCAGGAACTACTGTATGTTGTTGCATAAATCTATGTTCTCCTGCATTTTGAGTACCATATGCAGTAGATGACTGACACAGGCTTTTAATCCTGTCATCGAAGTTCTCTAACTTCTAAACTGAAAAATTTCTCAGCATCATCTGTCAGGAGGGTTATAGTTGTCATTTATCCTTTCTTGGGGAAGAATGAGAGATTTCATGACTTCTCAGAGTTGCTTCAATCTGTGTTTTTTTTCTGGGATTTTATTTTTATAGCTTATCAGTAGCTACAATGTTCTAGATACTAAAGAGATCCCTAATAACTGAAGCCATAGCAAGAGCCACTGCCTAGGAGCTCAGCCAGATGGACCCAGTTGAGAAATAAGCCATATATTTTAATAGTCAAGGTGATTGACTAGCCACTGGAACAAGCTGTTGGGGGATGATAGAGTATCAACCCCGTCTCAAGTTCTTCAGTTCAGTTTTAGCATCCATCAGCTTTTGAAGATGTACTGCAATCAAATTCCAGCCACTGCCCTATTTTGTAAAGAATTATTTTGCAGGCCCCAGGTGTGTTACAGCAGTCAGATCTACAATCCTGCTCTAGTATCAAAAATAGTGTGAATGTAGGAAAGCATTCATCATAATACAGTCTGGCACTGGAATGACTCTTTGAAAGATGTATAATATCAGTTTAATCAGAAAACTGAATGCAATCTACGCCACACACTTCCCCCCCAGGTTTCTTCCTCATGCAGAGATTTAAGGGAAGACCACAAAGTTCTTCAGTCTCTCAAAGCAGCTTTGCAACTAAGTGGGATTTAGTGTTGTATGTGTATCACAAAATTATTTTCAAGTATAAGTATCACTTCAGATATTATTGGTTGATTTGGATACTCTTTGCCTGCTTTATAAATTTTTAAGGACCTTAGGAGCCATGTGTTTTTGTATCCGAAATGAATACTTTCTGGATGGCCTGGGTTAGGGGTATTAAGTCACGTTACCTATGTAAGTGCTGAAGTCACACTTCTTTCAACATCACAGACTTGTACAGCACTGACATTATTGCTCTGTGCAGTCAGTTTTTGTATAGTTATTTGCCGCAATGCCTCCAGTGGGGGCACCAGACATCTGCTCGCAGTTCCAGGGGCTGGCCAGGCTGCTCCAAGGCACGGGAGGGCTGGCGAAGCTCCGGGAAAGTTTCACCCAACCCACCGATGGTACAGGCGCACCAAAGAAGGAGAGACAAGCAGAGGGGCATTCCCAGATGGTTTATTCAGCACTGGGGTTGTGCCAGGGAAGCACTGGGACGGGGGGTTACAGTCACATATATACCAACATGAGGGGGTAGGGGAAGGGTACAATGTCCTATAGGGAAGGAGTGAGGGGTTTGAATTTGGTGGGCTTTGTATAGGATTGCGCAATACAGAGCCTTCCAGGGGGGAGAAAACAGATACTGGGGGGGGAGGGGAGATAGCAGAGCCTGGCCATGAGATAGACCGAAACTGGCCAGAGCACACCGCAGCAGTTATTCATTAAGGCTTTCTTAAAAAACAGATAATAGCCAAAATCTCGTCCTTTTTTTCCGTACTCTTCTCCGTGATTCATACTGTCTAACTGAATTTGTCTCAGGCTTTTAAGAAAGTAGTAAAACCTGAGATCCGTTGATGGGACTTCAAACTATCAAGTTTTACAACAAAACAGGACTTCAAGGATTTGTCATTTTATTACTTGATAACAGATGGAGAAAGGTTGTGCGTGACAACTGCTTTATTTTTACAAAACTGAGGTGCTTTTGAGCATCTCGACATCTTATAACACTGCTATTTCACCATGAAGAAACAATTCCTGCCTGTTCCTGCCCTGACTCATCTTCAAGTTATCAAAATAAATCTGTAGCGCTATGAAGGGAAAGAATGACATTGGAAGCAAACTTCCATGATTTAATTACTAAATGAGTCTTTACCTTACGTAAGTAATGTTTTACCTCCATTCTTTAGCAGTCTAAATCTTAACATGCCTTATTAAGTGAAACTAGGTTATTTTTACTGTGTTTCTCTAGTGAACATTATTTTGAGATTTTGTTTGGGTTTGCTTTCAACAATCTTTTTTGATTGTTGCTATAGTAAGTATATAGGATTGAGACCATTCCTAGCGAAAGGAAGTAAACAAAAGGTAGGAAAAAATAGGACTTTTATATTGTATAAGTTATCATTAAAATTCTAATCTTTTGCTGGATTTTATTATATAATGCAGAAGTTTGTAGATGGAGATAATTTCTTTTATGATCTGTACTGAGTGGATAAACTTTCAACTATGTTTTATGAACTCATAAAAAGTTATTATCCATCTATACAAATCCTAGTCCTATCTGTGTAGTTAGGTTACCACAGTCATAAGGACAGTACAGTAGTACATAGCCTACTTTAGATGTAAGAAAATGAATCTAAAGAGAAAATTCTTGTACTCCATGCTGTCTCAAATAAGTTCTACCTCAGGAATTTTTCTTTGAAAGAGTGTTTTCTATTGTCCACTCCCAGATCTCTTCCAACACCAGTATCTAGTTGCCCTTTGAACACTGAGGCCTGTTCTAATCTACTTGTTGTTGCTACCCTAGTAAAGTGCTGCCTCAGAGGACCTTTGCGAAATGGATTAAGTGAAAGCATTTTTACTTGTGATTTATGTTTTTCTCTTGTCACTTTGATGATTTTTCAAAAATTAGATGTAGCAGCTGCTTCCAAGTATTGACTTTTTGAGAGCACAACAGTAGGAATCTTATCCTAACACTTCAATTATGCTACTTTTTCTGCAAAACTCTGTGTTTGTTTCCCTCCCTTTCTATTCAGGGAATAGGTATCTACCTAGAAATGGACAGTAGGGGGACTTTGTTCTCTTTTATATATATGTATTTTATTTTAAACAGCTGGTGGAGTCAAAACACAGAATGCTTCAAACACTGACAAGACATCCTTGTTCTGTGTCTTCATAGCAGGGCCTAAACCCCTAGTTCTTTCTGCCTTTATCTCTTGAGTTTTTGATGATAATGCTAGAGCTAGATTTCTACCTGGTCTCCTTCCCACCCTGAGAATTTTACATCCCAGGGCAGAGGATGGCTGGCTGACCTTTCCCAGGACTAGTGAGAGGTGCTTGCTTCCACACAGCTTGTTAATCCCAAGGAGAAGCCCTATCTGTCTCTTTCCAGATTTAAAGAAAATAATTAGAGATTTGGAAAAATGTTTGGGTTGTTTGTTTTTTTTAGATCAATATTTATGTATTTATACTTTAATCATCTAGTTGCTTTTCCTCTGAGTGATGTGTACAAAGAATTAATCCACTTCTGTTGGGTTTTAACACATCTTAAAGAGAACTGTCAATGCTTTAGGTGTTAGATATTTTAATGACATCGACATCCAGATCTATTCTGTTGCTGCTGTTTTTCCTCTCTATGTACAACACAGATATTATATTTTTCCTTGCCTGAGGACGCCACAGACAACTGGCTTGGTTAAGGACAAAGCCAGGGCTGAAAATACAGAGGAGCTTGAAAAATGACCTAAAAAGTGATTGAAAGGCTTGTTGTAAAGCTGGAGGGAGAAATCTGTTCTTTAGGGAAGAAGATTAAACTTTATTCCCAAATATACTAGGAAACTCTAGCATTTATAACTTAAGGAGAATGCTGCAGTATGTGTACAGACCTTTTGTTTTTATAAGTTTCCTTTGTGTCTATGGACGAATTTTTTCTTTTTCTTTTTTTCCTTTTCCTTTTCTTTTTAATTTTCTTTTTTCTTTTTCTTTTCCATTTTCTTTTAAAGAGACTGTAGTCTGTCTGTATGATATTTAGACTAATTTCACAAAATTAATCTGTTGCAAAAATAAACCCCATTATTTTCCCAAGGAAACATAGGTGGTAGTCACTCTCATATTAGAATCCTTGATAATACCTTTGATAGATACACCAAGTTCCTCAGCAGAATAAATGTGGAGAAATAAAAACATATTCAGTCATAGAAAGATACCAATTCACAGCCAGCTCACAGAGTATGAAGAGTCCTGGTTCTTTTTTAATGTATTTTTCCTTCTTTGTATCAAATTCTAACTTGCATGCATCATTCTCTTGCTCATCTATCTACATTTCCTGTCTGATTTATCTGATGTTCCTCCTTATGCTCATAACTTTACTTTCTTTATCTATTTTTAGTTTGGTTATTTGTAGTTAGCACTTTCCTTTGACTCTGAGGTTAAAATCAGTAATAGTAAAAGATAAGCTGTTCTGTTCCTGTGTATTACACAAATTAAGCATTTTAAAAAATTTGGTTTTCTAAACACAAACATTAATACTGTATTCAGTGACCTGAAACCTCTTACCTGCCCTCAGGGTTCTTCTGGAGAAGCACAGGTCTCCTGTGAATCCTATGCCACATCTTCCTATCATAGATACTCTGGGGTTCCTTCCCTTGCACTTTGTATTTATGGTTAAGTAGCATTAACTCATTCAAGTTACTTTTAAGCAGATTTTATTGATACTGGCATTGACAGCAGTTGAACTGCTGGACAATAGCATTTTTAACACTGCTGTTTAGGAATTAGCTGAATGCAATGACACTGGGAGAATAAGCTATTTTTTACTCAGGAGGCATGAAAAGTATAGTGTGTATCTACAGTTTACTGGGATGCATGCAGAAATCTGGCTTTCCAAGGAAGAACAAGGTACTTGATACAGCTGCATCCTCTTAGGGCCTTTGCTGAAGTTATACAGTTGTTTTGCCATGTAAAGCTGTCAGCAGCCCCGTAATGACTAGGAAATATCTTGATTCCTCCAAAAAGAGATTTGATGTCAGTGGTAAAATTACACAGATAGGCTAATATCTAGTCATATATTTTTTTTAATTTTCCTTTTTCTATTTCCGATATTGTTCATTAAAATATCTAGGAGCCAGATTCAAATCCTGTTGGGGGAATGCTGGACAAAGCTTTGATGTGGATCAAGACTTGAAGCATTTATTCCATTGGATATGCCATATGTAGAGATAGAATCACATAGTCCCTCTTTTCTGTGTGTTGTGGTTTGACCCTGGCTAATTGCCAGGCACCCACAGCAGCTGCTCACTCATTCCCTCCCCTGCCACAGCTGGGCAGAGGAGGGATGGAGAGGGGGGGGAAAAACACCCCAGGGAATTAACACAAAGG
>VYZT01018048.1:1323-23950 GCA_013400735.1 Pomatostomus ruficeps | reverse complement strand
GAACTTTGACAGACCTCCAATAATTGACCTGAATGATCAATAGAGATACTGAAATATTGTATGAATGATAAGTATTTTCCTGAGCAGCTGGGGGGAAAGAGAGTGTGTAATCCTTTATGTTGTTTAGGGTGTACTATTAATAGAACCAAATGAATTCTCCATGAATACATTCATATTATACTGTAAAATGCAATCATATGACAAGTGTCTAGGAAAAAGTGCTTGGAAGAAAATCATCAACAGATAGACTTTTGAAATAGGTAGGATACATTGCATATTTTACCACCAGCAAAATTGCTATAATTAGAAAGTAAAACTCATGACTTGGTATGCATAAAATTATGTCTGTATTGGTACACAGAAAAGGATTTTTTAAATTTAAACTTTTTAAAAAATATTAATTTATGCATTCATACAATATCATGAAATATGTGTTACTGCAAAAGCAATCAGCTTAGACAGCTCATTAATCTTTCTCGTACAAATATTGTGATCCCTCTATCTTTCCTCAACTATTTTTGTGTGTATGATTTAAAGATCAAAGAAATGATAACTAGTTTCCATGACAGCTTGAGATACAACGTGTTCTGCAATATGATGAACAATTAAATTCTGATTTAATTTCCTTTATTATTTTATGATAACATAACATTAACAAAATAAATATGCTGATTGTGCTATGTGGGGGAAGTACTTTCCTGCCTTAACACTACATTCACATATCTGCTGAAACTTACCAGATTTCCACTAGTCTAAATAATTTGTACTGACACAGTATTCTTTCACAGAGCTTAAAATTATATCTCCACAGCCTTCATTTTGTAATGATACCCAAACCGACTCTCATGGAGATATCTCATACAAGCAATGCAGCTGCAGTTCTCCTCCCAGGGTATGTTAAGAGACTGTTAAATTGGCTCCAGTATTTGAGTCAGCTTGCTCAGAATTAGCTAATTTGGGTATTTCCAAGTGGCCCTACTAAGCTAAATGCTCTGAGAGAAATACTTCCATTACTTCCAGTAGACTTTGATCTAAAGTCTGAACATCATGTAGCAATAAATTGCATACAAATGTTACAAACTCTATGAAAACTCACAATTTATTTTGTTTTTAATGTCTTAAACACTGTCATGTTTGTTAAGATCAATTCCCTTGTTTGATTTGGAAGGCTGGGAAGAGAATCTACAGTTGTCAGTATTTATTGCAGAGATGTTTCTGAGCTTTTGGGGGGCATTCCCTTTGAATTTACTCAAATTTTTCTACTTAGATATAATACATGGAATGTGTGATCATCTGTAGTGTGCTGAGTGTATGCTCTCACTATTCTGGAAATAAAATGAGTTGAAAATTTGTTAGCATAAGGACATAGACAACTAGTATAAAAACTGCATCCTAAATAGAAAAAAAATGTGTCTAACAAAGTGAAATTTGTATGCTCCACATGTATAACTACATGTTGTGTTACTGTATCTTCCAGATTCTTTGGTATCTCTTTCTATTTGTAGTTACCAATACACAGTTAGCAAAACCCATTCACAACAAGTTTTCATTTGACAATGAAAATGGTGTTCCGTACTTTATTTTCAGTCTCCCCAGGAAAAGATATTGAAGTTGTTAATGCTATGAAATGAGTAAGTTCCTTTACTGTGAGATACAAATGATTCTTTTGTCTATTGCACCAGTGACAATGTAAACCCTTTAACTAAAACTAGTTTACAAGCTTTTCTCAGGTCAAGTGTTATAAAAACAGTCACTGAGCAATAAAAACACTGGATGCTCTATCCTAGAATCTTTTTAGCTATAATTATGCTTAATTTCACCATTTTGTTCCATGAAGAAAACTGTGAAAGCAATCAGTAGTTTTCAATATGTTGCAAAACACAAGTGCTCTGTAAAGAAAGGTCACAACATTTTTGCCCAAAGGAGTGTCTGCTCATTTCACGTGTTGCTGAATTTGTATGTTAGTATACAAAAGCACTATAGCTTTTTGCCCACTCTTTTCTCAGCTCAGTTTCCTTTGGTCGTTTGGACTAAATAGCAAACATATGCCACAGCAAGTATTGCAGGAAACAATGACTCTTCGAACTACGTCCGGCTAGATTGCAGATGTCATACGGACTTTTAATGTGCACACAGAGAGAACTTAGTTACTTACTCAGTGCTTTAAACATGAGATTAGTCAAATTTACCATATACCACAATGAGCACAAATAGATATGCTAAAATTCCGTTTATTTTTTGGCCCATTGTGCTTCATTAAGCGTAACCAATAGAGAATAAAAGTAAGGCCTAAGTGTCAAAGACAGAATTTTCAAAATCACAAAAATCAAGTAATTTGTGCACAGAGGGACAGACACATAAATAAAATCTGGAATTACCACGAATCTACACAAACAAATATACTCTTTAAAAAACAGAGTTTACAAGTGCTTAGGCTTTAGCTTTTTGTTTGTTTTTGAGAGGGTTTCTTTACACAGCTTATAGTAGAGATTACATCCTTAAACCTGAAGATCTCTGCTTTATCACATTTAAGGAAATCCCATCTGACATTTACATATACAACTCATACAACACGGGGATCCTTCCATAATTATGTGATCTTTACTAAGAAAAGTCTAAGGAACTTTTTAATTTAAACTATTTAACTGTTTAAATTGCAACCACCCCCAAATTAGTGAGTGTCTGTCTTCCAAGGAGACATAGGCTCTGCCCCAAGTACACATTCCAAAACATGGATGCAAATAAGCAATTAAAATAAAACTACCGACGCTTACTTGATTCTAGTGATGTAATCTAGGAAAAAAACCCAAAGCACATTATCCCTTCCCAAAATACTCCACCAAAACCAAACAAGTTTTTCCAGACTCATTGATGTTTTGATTCAGATTCTGAAACAATAATCGGTTTCAGTTGAAATATTATTTTAAAATAAGAAATCTGATTTCATGTGCTACTCGATCTGAAAAAGATAGATAATGTCTGATATAAATCTTTTGAGATGCATTAATAATTTGTCATTTATTCAGTATTATGTGTATATTCCAATCCTTGATAAGAAGCCTGTAAAAGAACCAAAATTCTATAAATGCAATGAAACTATCATCACTGTTTTAGTTTTAGCTTAAATATTAAGCATAGATTTGCTGAAAGATTACTTTAAACTACAGAGAAATAAAAATTATGTGTTTAGTTGAGTTCTTTTACTAATAGAAAGAGGAACAACAACGAAAAATTTTTGTAATTCAACAGTTATCCTGGTTTCACTTGCATATACCATATTCTCAGAAAATCTGAATTCTATAGGCAGGAAGAAATGCTCAAAACTCAAAATCTATGAAGCATATGGTGATTAAGTAATGAATAAGGACTCTCCAAAACCAATAGAAAATACCACTTATCCCTATTCCATCATTAAAACATCTTTTGAATCTAGTGATTCTTACATTGTTCTAGTAGTATATTCAACAAGAATTAAACCAGAATATTTTATAATATCAAACCATAACTCATTACAATTAAAATAGATCTTTACTAAACAGCAGAGAACCATAAGATCCAGATAAAGATGTAGAAAGACAACTCTGAAGTATGGAATTTATTTTTTTAACTGTAACTAGAAAGTTTAGATCACTATATCAGTAGATCCTTAGTGGTAAAAGAATGCAGAGATTATTTTTGTCATGGTTCTGTTTAGAAATTTTCTCTGTTTTTTGGAAAAAAAAAATAGCAAGCATGGAGTTAATCAACACAGTCAATAAATGCAGGTCTTTAAAATACAAAGGTCCTCTTTGCTTGAATGTCTAAGTGCAGCTTCTGTAAATAAGAATAAATCAACAACAATTACCAATAATTTACTCATTAAGATTGTTGAAAAATACCATACAGAAATCTGTCATAAGCCCCCATTGATTAAAATGCCAATGAGAAACACATTGTGGGACAATATGTACCCATATAGATTGTTGTTAATTGCCTTCTGTTGTAACCTCTATCCACAACAGGTCAAATTGTGGTTTCACTTATGTCACTGTAACCTCAGTGAAGTTAATGATTTGCATAATCATTAGAAGGAAGATTTGAGCCATGAAGAGTCAGAGATGTTGTAGTGTGTTATGTATGAATGGTCTCTGTCTTATCATGCATATGACATACATTTCAATTGTTATTCTAATTTAAAAATAAAGTAAAGCAGAATCCCTAGAGACATACAGTATCTTAGTACTTTTTTTCAGAATTAAGAGGGAATAGTGCAGTACATTTAGTCCTCTACAAGAGATTTACTTGAGATTCTAAACCAAACCTTTTAAAACAAACCAAGCCCATATGGACCCTTGGAGTGCCATAGGAATGGAGGAGCCAAAGAAACAGGAAACCTACATGGAAAAAAAACCAAATAGGTTTTGTTTGTTGTCACTGAATATGTAAGGATCTTTCAATTTTAGCAATCATGCAGCCTTTTACCTCATTTACAGCTCCCTGCATTACATACAGTTATAGAAACCTTGGATTGATAGTAATGGAAGATGAATTTTTAAAGATGACAGATTTTAGGGCAACATGTAAGACAGCAATCTGCACATCCTAAATTGCATTTTCTGTTTGATTATCTACCTTTCTATATAGGATATGCTCTTTCTCAGACTACTGTCATATTCTCACGCAGCCTTTTAGCTCTTGTCCAGTCTTTCTCTCTGGTTAAAGAGCACAAAGTTTATATAAGTACATCAGAGAAAAGAAAAGAAAAGAAAAGAAAAGAAAAGAAAAGAAAAGAAAAGAAAAGAAAAGAAAAGAAAAGAAAAGAAAAGAAAAGAAAAGAAAAGAAAAGAAAAGAAAAGAAAAGAAAAGAAAAGAAAAGAAAAGAAAAGAAAAGAAAAGAAAAGAAAAGAAAAGAAAAAAGAAAAATTTTAATCTTTTTTATTCTTTTTTGACTGCGACATGGTCATACTAAGTACATTACATGTTAGAAAAAAAGAATGATATTTAAGTTCTTAGAAAAAGTCCAGAATGCACATGTAGTTTAGGAAAGGGGAATTGTTTGTGTTGTCTGTGAGATCATGCCTACAGAAAATTTAAGAAAAAAATGACATGAAATTTGTGTTTCATAATCACAGTATCAGTCTCTAATTTTTCCCTTAGGTGTAGCCCTCAAGCTTTCTTCTTTATTTTTTTTTTCTTTTCTTTTTTTTTTCCCCCTTTCCTTTCTTTTCTTTCTTTTTCTTTTTAATTTTTTGCACAAACACAGAAAATAATCTACTTCTGTTCCATAACTCTTAGGATACCTGCCTTTGTCGATATTTCTTGCTGCTTCTGTAAGCTTGGAATGCCTTCCAGAAAACAAACCTCAAGATCAATGGTAGAGAGAACAAGTACTTTTATTAATACTCATTGCTGTCTTCTGAGGTTTTTAATGAATGAATTAATGGATGAGTGGCATCAGATGCTGAGATCAAACTGAGATGAAACACAAGAGCTGCTGAACAAGCAGAAAATGAAGAAGAGATGGACTACTGCTGTTATTAGTTGTACAGGTAAAGAAAAATTGGGATTGCTTCCAGGCAAATGTAATAAAGCTGAACACAAGACTGTAGGGGAATGCTATCAAATATGTATTCATTCCTGAGGCACAATGGAAACACACAATCATTTGCTAATACGAATAGTCATAACCCCAAGTAGTTTAACAGAATTACGGCAATTCAAATTAATTGGCTCTCTTCAGAACTTCCTAAAAGTCACTGCCATAATGGTAATCCTTTCCAGAACTTCTGAAAAACTCATACTAACTGGATGAATAAATGCTGCAATGTGCAGTAACAAAAGAGAAAAGGGTTCAGCATTACACAAAATCTTTTGTAGACTAACAAGTACAGAAAAGTAAATTGAAACTGAGAGGAGTATTTCAAAATCTGCTTTGGGTCACAGATGTTGGATTATGAGTTTGGTTCTGAAGTATGAAACACCACAGAAGCTACAGAAGCACAGGCTATCTAAAAAAACAGTATCCAGTTTTTGTCATTATGTTAAACACTCACTCTGTTCAAAGGTAGATTCACAGGTTCTCAAGAAAACTAATTACTGATGTGAGTGTAGTGCCTTCACTGTGAAAAAAATCCACATAGCAGGTGTTGATGCAGATTCAAAAAAAAGGATGTCTAGCACTTTTCCACATTGAAAAGGAAGTGATAAAACTGTTTTCAATTTCTATTTGTTTTTGTAAAAAAACCTTACCAATTCTGATAGGAAAATATTTTAAAATTGAGAATAGCCAATAAGGTTCTGCAATTTTCATTCATCTGTTGTCCTATTTTTGGCTGGGATAGAGTTAATTTTCTTCCATGTAGCTGGTACAACACAGTGTTTTTGATTTAGTGTGAGAATAATGTTAACACAGTGATGTTTTAGGTTTTGCTGAGTAGTGCTTGCTCTAAATCAAGGACTTTTCAGGTTCCTATGTTCTGACATCAAGCAGGTACACAAGAGGCCAGGAGGGAACATGGCCAGAAGAACTGATCCAAATTGGCCAAGAAGACATTCCATACAATACAATGTAATACTCAGTACATAAATGGAGGGGATTTGCCTGGGATCTGCCAATCCTTGCTTGGGGATGGGCTGGGCATGAGCTAGCAGGTACTGGGTAATTGTATCCTCCACCACTTTTTTTTTCCTTGGGTTTTATTTTTCTCTCTCCTTTTCATTACAATTTATTATTATTATATTTTACTTTATTTTAATTATTAAACTGTTTTTGTCTTAACACATGGTTTTTACCTTTTTTTCATTCTCTTCCCCATCCCGTGTGGGAGGGGAGACTGAGAGGATAGCTGAGTAGTGCCGAGTTGCTGGCTGGGGTTAAGCCATGACAGCTGTGCAGTTTAGAAGCAGTCTTTCTGGGCTCCTGGCAGAATGAGCAAAACCAGTAAGCCATCAAACTGAGAGTATTGAAGACCACCTCGACATAAAGTCACCATAGTGGGCTTCCATTATTTACTGTGGGATGATAACAGACAGTATGGCAAGACACACCAGAGACCGGTTTTGTTATCCTCTGAGCAATGCCAAGGTTCATGTCATTGGATGCTCAAGAACTGTGCTGCTGCAAACTCTGCCTGGAGCTCCTGGGCAGCAGTGCTCTTCCTACACTGCTCAGCTGCTGATCAAACAGCAGGAGCAGAAGAGGCATATGCACTGCTAATGCACAGAAAGCAAACAGGCTCTTTACAGCCAGGGATGTAATTTACCTTGTTTTGCCTTTCTTTACCTTGATGCTTAGATAGTTAAAACTGATAGCTGTTTCTACTAATATTTAAAAATAATCTGAAAGGAGAGAAAAAAATCTAGAAAATATAGAAGTAACTTCCATTAGATAGTGTGATTTATGAAGGGAAAACAAAGCAAACACAACACACACTTGTTGGCAATTTACTTTTTAAGAGATTTGTGATGGAAACTAGTCATCCGACTCTGCATAGCAGTGTGTTTTTCCCGTGAAAATATCAGAAATAATACTGTATTTTAATGAGTTTGGAGGTAAAGCTGTGTGTGTGTGTGTTTAGGTAGCATTAAATCACTCCATTACTGAAATAAAATAGGAACTAGTATTTGGGATGTTGGTATTCCATGTCTTTCTGAAATGCACTCCTTTAGGAAATTGCATAAGCCATAAATAACCTTGTTGAGACAGATGTGACTTGGGAGGATGGACTCATCCACATTCACACCATTTCCAATACAAAACAAACAGCCCCCGGACAACCCACCTCCCTCTGAAGTCTTAAGAAAATCCCTTTGTAGCCAAGTAATTTATTGCAAAAACTACAGTCAACAAGGTTTTTCAGCACAGTCTTGCTGATACACAGAAGACTGCCACATATGAATTACAACAAACCTTAAACACATATTTTCTGATCTGAGCAATAACCAAGAGATGTCTTTACATGTTCAATGATGGGATGGCAAAGATAAATGTTAAACTGAATGTCTGACAGCTGCTATTAAAATCAAGGCCAACTGCTGTCCCACAAAACTGGCAGAGGCATTCAGCTTCAACTCTTAGCTTATTTCTGATTATTCACGTTTTTCTAAGAACATTGGTCTCCCACAATTTTTATTTTATTTTTCTCATGATAAAGGAAACCATTACCTGAATTTTTATTAACATATTTTTCCACGCATAATGGAAATAAAAATACAAAAAGCTAGACATTCATTAGCCTTCCAACAACAGACAGAAGAAAAATTACCCCATTCTCTTTCTCTTGCAGAATAATGACAGCAAGGAGATATTCAAGATGCACATATGGGAGAGAAGGTAGAGACTGATGTTAGAACTATGTGCTTAAGTGCACACTATGAAAACTAAATCATGTGAATTACAGTTTATCATCTAAATAGATATTTGTAATCCTATCAGACTTCAACATAACCACACACCCTGGAGTTTCTCTTCGAGGTTGGTTGTTCTTTTTCTAACAGGCTTTAAAATTCTAGTAAGGGTAAGTTCAGTTATCAGTCACATGGAAACACCCTCCATGTGCATATGATCCAGTGCTGCAACTAGATCTCAATGCTATGCTGAGCTTCACTGCTGCACTTCTACTTTGCACCAACACTGTCTTGCTTTGCACTCCACATATTCGGCAGTGGAGTGTTATGTCTGAGATCTTAGTCTCTTGTACTTGCAACTTGACTGAAGTTGAACTCTAGAGCACAGTCTCTTTATTCATTGACATTGTTGTTCTGCTGTTTAAAAAAAAAGGTACAAGCTGAGGGTTCAATTACAGAGGGCAGTTGCATTGCCCCAGGGGGTGGAGAAACCTCCAAACTGTGAATCAGAGTTACAATATGCCTCCTATTTCTCTTCTTCTATAAAGTCATTGATGTATCCCCCTACATCACCCCTATACTTAATTATATACTAAGGCATGTATAATTCATTAATTATACATGCTCTGATACAGCTGCACTGGCTGTAACACTGGGAGGGGAAAAGCTGAGCCTACCACCTGTGCAGGAGGGGAAATAATAGCTCTATTGAGATTGCCTTTGACTTCCTTGTTGTACTGTTCTTAGATTATAACTTTAGAAAAGGGAAAAAGAAAAAGGAAAATGTTAAAAAGTAAGCACTTTTTACAGGAGTTGTTTTTATTTTACTGGGCTTCAGATCAAACTTTTGGTTTGAAAATCATGTGTAGATGTAAAACTAGTTTGTCTAGCAGGATATACATTTTCTCTCAAGGGATGTCTGACAATCTGTTAACACAGTGTATAATAGAGAAGGTAGGGGGCAGATCACAGGCCAGATTGTTAGCTGGTATAAAAGAGGTGTTAATGCCATTGACTTTAATAGGGCTACGTCAATATCCACTAGCTTAGGATTCTCTGTATCACAGCCCACAGACCACTTGCGGCTTGCAAAGCCTTTGTATTCAGTCCACAAAGGGACTTTTTAATTGTGGCCATACTTGACAGAATCATAAAAATGTACTATTATCAGTTTACCCAGTGATTCTCTAGCATTCCTAAGGATTAACCTCTCTCTTTGGAAGCATACAGAGTTGTGAGAAAACCTTCTCAGCTAAATCCAAGTTCAATTCAGAGGTGACCATTGGAAACTTTCATTAAACCATTTATATTGTGATAGCTCATTTTGAACACATGCTGTCTCAATTTATTAGCAAGGAAATTTAGCTGTGGAGATTCCACCTTTGAGTATATTAAGAAAATATAAAAAGTTACTTTAAGAAAATCTATATATGTAATGTATCACCTTATAAATAAATGTAAGACAAAAAAGCAACACAATTAATGTAAATATTGTAATGCTGCTCTCAGACTGATGTCTTATTTGTTCAGGTTTCCAGCATGAACAAAACTTTCTGAATTCTTATTTTATATTCTAATTATGTAAAGTTAGTTAAAGTATAGGAAATATTTAACATGGAATTATTTCTGTGGAATGGAAGTTCTTACTTATGAGACAAAGGTGATCTTGCTCTCTAGAAAGAAGTCAATAGGAAAATAAACCTGAATGTCTTTAGACAACTAGAGTTGCAATGACTTCTCTAAAGTTTGAATACATGCCATGTTTGCTTATTCTTCCTAAAGTATAGCATTCATGATATTAAGGACTTAAAAGACACAGTAGGACTCTCCCAAGTTCCTTGCACCAGTTTTTCCTCCCCTCCAGATCATGCCTAGTAATAAAAAAATTAAAGGATGATTACTTTACATTAAGTAGTTGTGAAGTTTTTGTGCCTAAAAGCCTTTAATGCTCCAATCTTCATTTTATAAACAGACACAAACTCTTCCATTGAGTAGTAAAAACCTTTTTCTTCTCCAAATCAGAGCTGTATCTGCATATGTGAAGACTAAAGAACAGCTGGGCTACAGAGAAATTATCAAATATTGTGCAAGTTGGCAATTTCAAAACTGTTTATGTTGGACTAACTTTTCCCCAAGAGGTGGGTGCAATTTGGCAGTTGGTGAAATGATCCCCAGATACCCATGGTTCCCATTGCTGTTGATGTATTAAATATGTACCAAATTCTGTGTACAGAACACACATGTCAAAAGTTGACATCAGTGGGGAGCAGCTAGTCCTCTAGAGGCAGAATGAGTCAAGTAATTTTGTTGAACTGCCTTGAAGTTGCACAGACTTCTTGGTCAGTGCGGCAAAAAAATTAGAATGGCAAAGAATTGCTGTTTTTAACAACCATCTTATCCTAACATAAGGAGTTTAAAAAATAAGGCAAATTTATCACAAGACTGCTAAAGAATCTTGCAATTATATTTTCATCAAAATTTTTTTTAAAATATTCAATGTTAACCAAATTTACTCTAGAGACTAGTATCAATTAAATTTCTCTTCATTTTTTGTCATTAGGTCTCAGCCAGTGGGGACATTACTGTTTTAATGGTAGTGATGTCTAATATACCACAGAAAGAAGAATATTTTGGGTTTTTTTAAATATGTGAATATTATAAATAATTAATATACATAGCTGTATATCTTTCAGTAAATTTCCTTAGTGCTCAAATCCAGAGTGAAAATTTGGCAGGATAATCCTAAATTTTCTTCCTGTCATTCTTTCTTTGTACATTGCAGATATTGGAATCAATTGAGCCCACTTAAGATGATGGTCAATAAAATTTACGTGCTTTTTTGGTCTTCAAGTAAATAATAAAAAACCCCTAGAAATATCTATCTGTAAACAACAATATCATAATGAATCCTTCTAATCTTGCTGCTTCATACAAACCTTTTTTTTCTTTTTCCCCAGATTTATGCTATAATTTCTTCCTGTTTTAGCAGCAGATAATATTAGCTATTTTAGTATTTCAAGAAAGAAACTAAACATCAAATAAATAAAAGAAATTTTTGTACACTAAAATATTGTACAACAATTTAGAACTTTACCTTTTCAGTCTGTTTCCCTTTGATTGACTGTAGAAGTAAGAGCGCTATGAATGCTATCTGGAGCAAAACGTGAACATAAATTCTGAGCTTTTGTTTAAGTTGCTACTGTTTTGCAGCATGCATGTATTTTATTTTTTATGGTCAGAAACAAAAAATGAAACCCAAATCAAGTTAAAAACTCAAATGAACTCACTCAGAATTTTGAGTGAAGTCAAAAAATTCCAAGCACCTAAGAATGGATGTAAACTTATTCCACTTGTCATGTAGGAAAAACTTTTTGAATGGAAAACCAAGCACTCTCCCATTTTAGTGTTTCCCATTTTATTAAACTAGATAAAAAAGGGAATTGACAATAGTAGCTAATGAACTATATACTTCTTCATGCAATTAAAGTACTACTAACCATATTGAAACCTATTTCAACCTATATACAACATGTAATAAAAAACAGAGAAGATCTCTGGTATTCTAAGTCAAGGTACATCTGTTGAACTCTTATAATGCATAAGAGAGTATCTGTAAAACAAAAAGTAGTAGACTGTAAAAGCTGGCATGACTACAAAATTTACAAGTCAAAAAGCATGCAAGAAACCCCAGAAAATAGTTGGTGTTTGAAACCTTTTTTCCCTTTTATGGTAAAAACATTCCTAACCAGATTAATTTCTTAGCTGTTGTCATGGTTTGACCCTGGCTAAGTGCCAGGCACCCATGGCAGCCACTCACTTGTTCCCTCCCCTGCCACAGCTGGGCAGAGGTGGGAAGGAGAGGGGAGAAAAAAACCCCAGGGAATTAACACAAGGGTCCATGAGTTGAGATAAGGAACCGGGAGAAAACGCTCCAAGGACAAACCAGGCTCAGCTTAAAAGTTGCAAAAGTGAAAATTTATTACTACCAGAGTTAGAAGGAGGATATGAGAAGTAAACCTAAATCTTTAAAAGACACCATTCTTTTCACTGCCCACCTCTCCCTCCCTCACACCAACAGTGCAAGGGGGGCAGGGTGTGGGGGTTCAGGNATGTTGGCACCTCACCCACAGACTGCAGGTGGATCTCTCTGCATCCCCTGTGGATTCCATGTGGATCCCATGGTGAGGCAGGGGAGACACCCCACCTCACCACAGGCTCACCACAGCCTACAGAGGAAATCTCAGCTCCAGTGCCTGGGCCACCTCCTCGCCCTCCTTCTCCACTGACCTTGGTGTCTCTATGTTGTTTTCCCTCACACATTCTCACATCCTCCTCCTTCTCTAACTAAAGACAGCTGCGTGCACACTTTGTTTAGATTTTTCCTTAAATATGTCATCACAGAGGCGTAACCAAGCTTTCTAATTGGCCCAGACATGGCCAGTGGCATGTCCATCATCTTCAGAGCCATCAGAGATTGGCTTTGCTGGAAATGGTGAAAAATTCCAGAAGCTTCTCACAGAAGCCATCTTTATGGCCCCCTCCCCACTACTAAAACCACAACAGCTGTATCTGGTTTTCATCATATCTCAGATGATGCAATGGAAAGAAGATTCTAAGCACAAATACTGGGCCAATTATTTATACAGCCATATTTGTGCAATAGTACACGTGTAATTCTCATCTTTCCAGTCTTTTTCAAAAGTGAAATTTTGAAGAGAATTTCTAGCTCAGTCCAGAAATCCTCAGTTTAGTTTCCTTCTTGCAGCTCTTTAGCAATTTGTAGTTTACTGGGTAGCTGGATATGTGCCGAAAGACACCATTCCAGAACACAACACATTGCAAAATGGCCTTGTTATTCCTGTTATCTGTACCCATTCAACTACTCTGTTCACTTACTTCTGTAACAAAGACATGCTTATATTTTTTAAAGAAATAATTATATTCCTCTTATTAAGTCTTGCTTGCCTTTGAGCCAGCACCATTGTTTACATGGAGTTCTTTTGCCAGAGTCTCTGATTTTCCTCTCAGTTTTTTGAGACGTGTGCTTTCTTTCAGTTAATCTGCTGCAAATTTGCACTCTCTGAGAGAAATAATGTGTTGATTTAACATTAACTACCTGATTAAATACAGCACATTTTGGTGTTCATAAATGTTTTCAAGACAGCCACTAGCAGGTTATAAGCTCTACTGAACACTCTTTTTAGGATTTTTTTACTGCGAATACTAAACATATGCCTAGAAGTAAAACAAGAAATATGCTTCTCTGATTCTATTTCAATCCTTTGCATGTTTAGATGCGTAAAACTTCTGATATTTGTCTTTCAAGGAAGGTGAGAAGATGATATGGGAAGCCAGGATATGAACAACCAAGTCAGAGAACTGACCAGTGGTACAGCTTTTTTTTATCTAAACACCTCAAAACCTTAGTTTTTCTGTCCTGCCTTTATTTCTTTCCAGACATTATTTCCTGCTCTGTGCACTTCTCAAATAAGCATTTTCTTACAGAAAGATTATTGTGGGATGACACATGTCCTGTCTGTAAATTAAAGTTCCCATGTCCATGGAACTGCATCAAGAGCAAACAATATCATTTCCTTCAAATTTGTCTTTAGTTACCTCACTGTCAACTTCTGATAAACTAAAATTCTGTGCAATAGCAACAGAGCTTTGTAAGGGCATATACAATCAGAAGTGGTTTGCACCTCCAAACAGAAAGCACCAAAATTAAACCTCATTTAAATAGATGACTCCTGCATGTGTCCAGCTGTCTGTGTCTTCTCCTTCCATGAATCACTTTGAAGATGAGGTCATCTTGAGAACTTGTGAGAGAACTGAGGGCCTGCCTCAAAATTAGCAAAAGTGCTAGTAAATCAGTCCAGCATAAATAACTTTCAAAGAAAAACATTACTGAGGTTCAGAGACACATTACACTTCATCATTTATGAACCTTACATATTTTTCTGATGGAGACAAATAGCAAAAAATAAAAAGATAAGAGAAACTTGTTGTTTTAAAATTTCCTGCCTGCTTATACAGATCTCTGGTTTTAGTTAACTCACAAAACTGACCCTGAATAGCCTGAACACAGCACAGACTTCTGGAGTGAAGGCAGCCACCAGGTTCTCTGTATCAGAAATTCCACACTTAAGCCATGCTGTCAGTTAGACAGGTCCCACTGTAATGGTGTGTCTTCTGTCAAACATTTATGAATAGGCCTTTGTTCCATTTGATACTATCCTGAGGAAGCTTTATCACAGTTCTGATGCATGGTAACCTGATAAGGCTTCATTTAGCACCCTTCTATCACTATTTAACCTTAACATGCATCTGAAATCTAACATCAAAATAGCAGTTTTCTTGTAGTGATGGAGTGCTCACCCGTGGTTAAGGCAGATTAACTAAGGGTTTTTATTACAAAATAGAGATTGTATCCCACGGTCTTGAAAATCCCTGCTAACAGGAGTTCCATCATCTAAAAGGCTAGCTGTTCATATCTGATAAGGTTTCTAAGAGCATAAAAGTCTCTAAACAAACCAATGCTTTAACTGAGCTATCGATATATTTCTTAGGATACTACAAAAATACCTTTTTATAATAATGTTTGACAAATTCAGATCAGCTATTTTATGGAGGAAACAAAACAAAACTAACATTTCAGGTTAGTATATTTATTCTTAATGACATTTAAATCTAAACCCAAAACTACTTACCATTTAACAGAGTATGTATAGCTAAAAATATCAGAAAGCTCATAAAATATTGAGATCAATATTGGTTCATAAAATATTGAGATCAATAATTTAATCTATTTTAAAGTTATTAATCTGTCATTCAACAGTATAGGATCAAATGTAAAAAGAATTAAGAAGAAGATGCTTCAGAGTCATCAGATTCTTTTGTTTTTTTCCCCTCAAAAGTACAATAGCATTCAAGAAATTAAGTGATTAATTCAATGCATGCTTATGTAATTTAAGCAACTTCTTATATAATTATAATTGTATCTATTTATTTATTTAGTCAGCATTTTAGAAGCAGGGTTGTTTTTAAAGATTTCCACTGCTCCAGGTATGTTGTGTACTGACTGCTGCATCTACAGCCAGGTTATGTCACCCAGACATCACATGCAGTAACAAGTACTTTATTCCACACACTATCTAGATTTCACTATCTCCAGTAAACTTCTGTTGCAACTTCACCCTTAAAAATATAAAACTCAATCCTTTATCTAAACCAAAGTAGATGGGTCTGTATTTGTAGGGGAGCCACATTGAGGTCAATGGGAATATACAAGGACAAAAGATTTGGACTATGCAGAACTTCAGGAATAAAAACCAGTTTTTGTTTCTAGAGTACATGAAATATACATGATACAAAGGGCATTTCAATTGTACTTCTGTGTTCCTACCAATTTAAGCTACCACTAATAAACAATAGTATCATCTTCTGGAGATAAGGCAATCTATTCAAGAGGATGAAAAAGCGTGTCAGAATCTAGGAACTATCTATGGAGTTCAGTATGGTTTTTCAATTTATAACGCTAAAATTTTAAAAATTCTATATGCATATATAGTATATATTTTATACTGTATAAAAATAACGCTTGTATACATGCACCAATATGTCTGTTTAGATGTGTATTTGTATAGAAACTCTACAGGAAATTAATAATTAATTTTTTCATAAATATTGTTATTATAATTTATTTCATATCCTATGAAAAATTAAAATGTTTAAATCAGTAGCATTTTAAATCAAAGATTTGAACCATAATTTATGAAGACTTTAAAATTTTAACTCATTTTTCAAGAGTAAAAAAAATAAATCAAAATTAGAAAATTGTAGATTGTGATCTAAAACATAACAGGAAAGAGTTATTTTCAGTATCCATGATGTAAGTGGTTACTAATATATCCATGCAGCTGGGGAAAAGGATATTAAAAAGGGGCTTAAATAAGCTACATTTCTATGACAGTAACTTGGTTGTGATTCATAGTCATAACAGCAATTATTTTCTGATCTCAACAGGCTAAGGAAGTAGGGAGTGCCATTTCTACAGTTTCGGTTGTGGAGGATGGCAGTAAATGCTCTAAAAATTGCTATTCCACTTATACTCTTGTGTGCCCTAAACTACCTTTTATAAGTAGAGTTAAACAGCAACAATGCCACATAATGATGTATTTTTGTGATTTTATCTGTGTTTGGGGTCTCCTCTCACACACTCTCACTCATCAGATACACCACAGCTTCTTCACTCTAGTATTTTTGGCAAAAATAAGTAGAGGAACTAGAGGAACTGTTAAGTTGATTGAGAGCTCTCTCACCAGGTAATAACCTTCACCTAGTGATATCTTGAAACTGGAGGACTGCAAAAATCTCTTCAAGTTTTCCTCATATATATATATATATATATATACTGTTTTACAAAATATATCAGATTTTGGAATCAGTGTCAGTCATTAATAGAACAGACACATTTTATAAGAGTACATAAGCAGATTTAGAAGTTATACCGGATCAATTTAGAAGAGAACAAGCAGCAGATGTTTTACTTTGAAAGCTCTGTTTATTTCCATGTGGTGGGGTAGAAGCGGAAAACACAACACTTTTCTTTTAAAAAATTATTTTCTAAAAGTAAGGCTTTAAAGATCAGATTGGAAATCCTAGTTAATAGTTTATGTGTTTTCAGAATGTGCAATCTGAAACAATATATGCTAAATCTTGATTATGCTTTATTTCCCTTGGTACTTCAGGTCTAGTATCTAATAATACAGCACATAAACCACATATGAGGTGGAGAAAAAAAAATCATGTTCATTTATAATAAGTAGTCTTCATAGTCAGTGACAAGGATTTTCTTTTTCTGCATAGGCAAATTTTGAAATGTATCATCAGAATCAAGAAATATACTCTTTTTGTTGATTTGGGATTTTTCCCCAAATAGATTATGTAAGTGAATGGAGCAAATCCTCTTGGTTTTATTTGTATGACATATCCTACATACCTGTGTCTGGCTCACCAGAAAACAAGCACCAGAGTATTTGTTCTTATTTTTTATATGTTGGTGAAAATGCGTTTAGTGAAAATTTACCTTCAGGGCTATAAAACCCATGCACATATGCGCAAGGTTATATGGGACCTAAACTACAGGTTAGAAATTGACTGGGAGATTGCAGCAAAAGGTTTTCAGTGTTATATTCCTGTGCCTGTGAACACAGTGTGCTGCCACACAGCTGAAATGTATTAATTTGTATAACAAAGGTGATCCATTTATGTACCTTAGCCACGTGTTTCTGTACAGCTGATTACTTTGGCACACACAGAAATAGAATTAAATGGATCTCCATTTCATGGACTATGTATCATTTTTGTAGACTATGTATGGTAAAACTCAGCAGTGTCTTTCTCTGTTAAAGTGCTGCCTACTGATGGCAGCAGTGTGGTTTTAACTTGGTTCATCCCTTTAGGAATGTCCAACATAAAAAATTATTTTGTATGATTTGCATCTAATTATTTAAAAGTTCAGAATAAAATGTTTATCACAAATTGATGTTTTAATATGTCACAAATCCTTCTATGAAGTTTCGTTAGAAAGGAGAGAAAAAATATGTATTTACCATGACAGTGATTCTTTGATGTGGAATTGATTCTTCAGGCTCTGAAACTTCATTATAGTTATAAAAGAAAATATCTATTTTTCAACACTGTTTAATGAGTGAGTACAAGGTTTTTTAGCCAACTGTTAAAGTATGTTGCTTTGATCTTTTAGCTATAGTCCTTTGGAAATGACAGCTTTCAAAGAAACACAAGAAACCATTCAGATTGAAAACCTAAGAAATACTAGGGACAATAAGGGTTTTTCTTTGGCTTCAGGAGACATACCGTGTCACTTTATGATAAGAAACCCAAACCTGTGTCATTACATTATTGTAGAGCCAGGCAGAGAGCCCTGTGGTCAAAAAGGTAAACTTTAGCCATATAACTTTAGATTAAACTAAATTTTTTTTTTTTACTTTTTCTGTGAATCCTACCACATTCTGCATGGAATGTGGGCAACTCTGTACTCCTATTAAATACTATAGCCAGGAGATAATAAACAAGGACATAAAACTGGTAGTCATCAATTCATAAGGCAGCCCTTGTGCATGACAGATCCAGCATTTGAGAACTAGCCCAACAGCTAAATCAAGGAAATACATCTTCATTTTTCTTTTATTTATCTTGAAGCCCTATGCAATGTCACATGGAATTTAATTGGCAGAAAAATCTTCTGGACAATTCTTTGAAAACCTTATGTATTCCCTTGCCCTTCAGTGCAAAAGATTACTTAGGAAAACTTTCACTTGTTGCAATGAAAATAGTCATGACTTAGTGCTATACAATGGAAGAAAAACATTTTCAGTCTGATCATTTGCCATGAAATATTAATACATACGGAAAGCATTGATTGGCATTTATATCCTTTTGGAAATCTTGGCCTCTTTTAGCAAAGCTTCTTGTTCCTTGAAGGAAAATAACAGTGCCTGCAGTTCAAAGACGACTTATTAACAGCTCTAGCAGTCAGTAACAACAATAAGTTACATGAAACAGAAACCAAGAAATCCATTGTCACAATGTTTATATGAGCTTTGGATGAAATCACCCACGTAATTAAGTCTTAAATGTCATATATGCTTCAAATGCTCTTCACAGTTTTGTGATGAAAACACATCTTCTGGGCCGTTGTTACTTCACTTATTTGTCATATATGACTGATATTATTGCAATGTCTGCAATGTCTACACAACTAAGGTTTTGCAAAACCACTGCTTTCTTTTAACTTTATAACATAATGGTGGTTTGACTTTCTTTCCTTCCCTTCTTTTTTTTTTCTCTTTTTTTTCCTTTTTTTTTTATCTTTTTTTTTTCTTTTTTTTTTTCTTTTTTTTGTGTCTCAGGGAAATTAGGGAAATTTGAGATAAAGCAGTTGGAGAAAAAAAAGAAAATGTTCTTTGAGAAATAAATAATTGCAAGCAGAAAAAGAACAATTGTTAAGTAACTATTGTTTTCTGTCATCCTTATATATGCTAAGTATTATCTTATTAATTTCAGATTCACTCAACATAACCATAGGACATGGGGTTATTTGACATGAGTATGAACAGCAAGTAATTGTTCCTTACAGGTTTTTTAAAAAGATCAACTATAAGGTGATATCCTGACATTAATTTATTTATTATAACATTTTTTTAATGGCTAAAACCTAAGAAGACTTTTACATCTGATATTAATGTAATTTATATTTACAGTTTTATATAACCAAATTATTAAAACATTTTGTATCTGCAAGTAGCAAATATATTTCAAACTTCAAGCTTCCATGATTTCATAAATTATGCCTCAAATATGTTAAAAATTCAAGGTCTTGCAGCTATTTCTGATTCTTTCACTTAGCCCTTTAAGAGATGAATTAGTCAATGTATGTGTGTACTGGAGAGCTTGGTTACTCTTACACATACAAAGTGGCATGATTGCCATCTGGATCTTTCACTCTCTTTTAGGAAAGGGTCACAGAGGCATTTCTTTATAGTGTGAAAAACTTTAGTCTTTTATATTCAAAACCATTAGCCCAGCCATTTATTTCCTCCAGCCACCTCTACAACTAATTTTTGCCACTTTGAGCCTTGTGAGCAACACCGAGCTTATTTCCTTAGATGCATGGCAGTTTTATTCATGTATTGGCAATCAAACTTCCCAGGAAAGAGTTCTGAATATATCATTCTCATTTCTGTATTTTACTTTAGTTCAGCAAATATCTTTACCTAATAGTGCACTAAAAAATTACCAAAGGTCACATTCAGAGGTGAGCGCGGATCAGGACTCCTTTAAATCTGTTAATAATCTCCTAACAGACCTTATGTCTCTTGTACACACAGGGCAATGGAGGAATAAATCTAGCAGTTCAGACACCTGCTACCTTCCTTCAGAAAAAGCTCTATTGTTATCTAATATCCATAAGATAGAGAATTAGAACAAGAAACACTGAGAATTTAAAAGAAATCCAAGTCTTACTTGCAATTTCTTGTCTTGCCTATCTAAATATCTTGGACAAGAACCAGGTCTCTGAAGTGATCCTTATGTGTTGAATATTCATTGAGTAATCATGAATTAAAGGGTTGAACAGGACAGCAAACTGAAAATGTGAATGAATTCACTATTACCACTTTTTATAAAGAGACACGACAAATAATGAAATAGAAGCAGCTATTGCTTTCCCCAAAATATTTTTTCATTAACAAAATTTCTCTAGAATAGAAAAAAGTACTTGGATTTGGAGTTAGAAAAAAAAAGAAAACAGATAAATGGTAATCTTTTTTTCCCTGTGTTTTAGAACAAAGTACTAAGCTTTAAATTCACATTTCAAGTAATGTTTCAGATAGAATTTTATTGGCATTAAATTAAAAACATAAAAATATACAGGATCTGAAAAGTGCTGGAAATTAAAGAAATCTATGTTTCTTTCCCCATTCTTTCCTCCAACTGATAAAAAAGTCCAGCTTCAGATAGAGTCAAAGCATTAATCAGACAGAGTATGCTTTTGGTTTGTTATTAATTTTTCCTGACCATATTGTCTATGTTGTGTTTCCTCACATTTTTCCTCTGGGGTAGTGTGAAATCAACATTGCTAACACTGCATCCACTGTATTGATAATATTAACAAAACCTTTCTGTTCAACAGGAATTTTTTTTGTTTATATTTTGAATGAGGCATGCATTATTTCGACTTCTCAGTAAAAGGAGAAGGATAGGGCTGTGACTATTTTTAACATTTATTAGGAACAAGTAGGAAGATTTACTGTTTACAAGGAAAATTTGGAAGAAAAACTGCAAACTTACCTGTAGAAATTGTTCTAAATATTTCACTATATTTATAATACAGAAGTCACCTATCTGTTTGAAATTGGACTGATTAGGATATCAAGATAAATAATCAACCCCTCCTTCTTAACCAAAAATTAGGAAAGAGTTTAAAATATTTAGAACATTAGAATTGTTCTTTGAGTACAGATGAAGCATTAAATCACAAATGTATGTGTTTTTCTTCTAAGAGATGTCATCTGTGGTATTATTGCCTGTTATATTTTAAGGCTTTTTTTCCATGTGATGATGGTGCTGCATTTTTACTCCCCATACTCTCAGCTGAATCTTGATGTGATTTTTCTCAATGCAATTTTTTGAGCACAAGGGTCAAGTTAGACTTTCAGGTGTCAGCATTATGAATTTGGAGTAATCCTATTGATGTAAAAGTTATGAAAATTAGGATGGATGTCTGGACCTCACTTGAGGTTAAATATGACCAAGTACATATGTACTATAAAATACAAGGATGTACACAGCTAAAAAATGGACACATGGCTCTCAGTACTGAAAAATTATTCTTGCAGCGTGAAAACTGATGTAGGAAAGATTTAGATAACAAAAAATGGTTTGTTTTTTTTTTTTCCCTAATGTAAGATTTCATGCCTGGCAACTGACCAAAAGCAAGGAATTCTACATTTTTATACCAGGATAATAATTCAAATTTCCTTGATATGTTTTGTGTTGCTTGGCCCTAATAATTGCAGGCAATACTTAAATAATATTTTTATGTTTCTATAGATGTGTATACATCTGTGAGTGTCTATGTGTGGATAACAGAGTGAGTTTATGTGATCGTGTATGTAAGTCTGATGGCTAAGATCCCAAACAGAAGCAAAATCCCATTGTTTCTTTATTATGTTTCAGAGAAGGCAATCAAGTTTTTTCTGGATTGTGGTTTATTATTTTCTGATGGAACTAGAGGGACCCAAATGGAGAGGAAAAAAAATGGGGAAAAAGTTTTCCTTGCATTTATTGTTAGGATTTAATTTCCGTTTAAAAAAGGGAGAAGCTTGTAATGTAAAAAGTCTTGTCCAGTTTTCTAACAGTTTGTGAGGTGTTTAGGAACATTAAACTTCAGCAGTAACTTCCAACATAGGGGCATGAAGGGTGGAATTTGTAATAGGAAAATTTAGGAATATGCTTATAGTTTTCCCAAAAATATATGAGACAGCAGGAGCTACCTTAACATTTTCTAAGGTTCTACTGCATTTTTTTCTAACTCTTAAACACAGTAAGCACCATGGTTAGCCAATCTGCTGCCATTTACCTGAGCACAGAGGAATGAGGACCACCATGAATGGCAGTGGAAGGATTGCACAGATAACAGAAGTAAAAAAAGGCATGAGGTGCAGCTCATTGAAGATGTATGCAATACGTTTGTGAGTACAGGCTGACACTGTGAGGT
>VYZT01018046.1:0-15622 GCA_013400735.1 Pomatostomus ruficeps | reverse complement strand
GGAGAGGAGAGGAGAGGAGGAATATTAAGACCATTTCAGGTACAGTTTCAAGAAAAATTTGCTGCCTGCAGCTGGTCACACTTGACTAAAGTGGGAATTTCCAGCCCTCCCAGGTGGGTTGTCTTTTTGAGCCAGCTCTTCCTTCCAGCATAGCAAGTCAGTAGTCTTGGGAATGTCATCATCTGTGTTTGCAAGTGAGTGACTGCTCACGGCGCTCTCAGAAGCCACTGTAACTCTCTTTTAGTAATGTAGGATTCTTTCCCTCTAAATGGAAACTGGTTGCACACATCCCATTTGGCTACCCCCTCACCTTTGTCTACTCACCAGACCTGTACTATGCCCAATTCCCAGTCCAGGACAAGGACTGTCTCACGACTGTTTTCATTGCCTGTAGTTTTCCCATTTGCATGACAAATGTCTGCTCTGAAAGATAAGACACTATTCTCAGATATGTCTTATCTGTTGCTTAAGGATACTGTGATTTTCATCATATTTACAGCTGGGATAATAAAAACACATAAGAAATTTTGAACTAGCGTCAACTAGTTATGTCTTTTTAAAATCTTTCTGAATAGGCATATTTAATTTCTAAGCAAAGTCTGTAAGGGTCAGATCTTATCACAAGAGTAGCTACTGTAAATTAACAGTTCAGTTGATTCATGTAATCTGAGAATCAGCCCCTCATTCATGGGCTTTGCAGTTCCATGAAACACAAATATATGAGATGCAAGGCTTAGAGGAGCTTAACCTTGCAACAATCTACATTGTAACCCTGTCCTGTCCAGTTCTTTACTTGCTGGATGTCTGAGATTAAAGCAATGAGAGTTTAATAAGTTTCAGCACTTTACAGATTCAGCCCCAAATGCAGGGTTCTCTGGTTCTCCCCGTCTCATCTGGACAAGAGAAGTTTCCCTTTGCCTTTTCATAATTCCTTCTGATGAAGCTCCTGATCTTTTCTGGTCCCTTCCTACAAAGTCCTTTTCTTCAGCCTCCATTATTTAATATTCATATATTTCATTCAGTACCAAAATTCCATTGCCCATAAAGATTCACCACAGTTCTCATCCCTAATGTGCATGGTGATCTACATTTAGTCTTGCACAAGGCCCCATTTTCCAAAACACCATATAAACACATCATGAGAAACAGTCCCTTCATCAAGGAATTTTCTTATCTAAGCATCAAGAGGAAGGTGGAGATGTCATCTCACTGACACACTGGCATCCCATCCTCTGAACTCAAGTGCCTCCTGTATCACCTCGACTTTCCTCTTGCTTGCAGTGTTTGGAAGAGAACAGATGTGGCTGGGCTGCAGGAGACCAAGTCAGGGGCATTTTTTCTACTCAAGAACCATAATAGTGTTTGGCTCTTCAGGGCTGTTTATAGCAGCCAGGACAGCAGGTGTGTTTGGATGGTTCAGAACACCTTCTGCCACTTTCACAGGCTGTGCTCAACCATAACATCACTGAGCCTGCAAATGAACTTACTGAAGTTATTCCTGTACTTGTCTTTTATAGTGGCTGTGCCAGGGAACATAAAGGGAAAAATTCAAATATAAGGGAGACAGAATGGAAATGTGGGGAACCCCTATCCTCACTGTATGTGGGGTTTTGTGTTTCAGAAAATTGCCAGAAAGGATCAGCTATTTCAGCTTCCAACCTTATGCAAAAATCCAGAACAATTCTTGCTGTGGAAAGCCTGCTGGGAGGGACGATTTCCGAGCTGCACAGGTTTCCTCAGCCATCCACAGCAGGAAGGATGTGACCAGGCCCCAGAAAGCTGTGTGACCACAGCTCACACAGGCACACATCAGTATTGACACAGCCTAATTAAAGACAGGTAATGAGACAGTGCTGGAAGAGCTGCACATGAACAGCCAGGGCACCCAGCGAGCTCAGTCAGGAGATGTGAGATTTTCTGCTGTCACAGAAGTACCTGGAACACCTCTCTGTGTTAGGTGATTCTTGTGTCTATGCTACATAATTAGAGAACAATTTCCAAGAGAAGTGGACTCAGGCTGTGGGGTGCAATGGGATGCTCAGGGTGCCAAGGAACCAGAGGTGAATCCTACCCCACAGTGACTATAGGGACATATAAACACATCCAGAGGGTCTGAGTCACACATCTTGTCTTACTCCTACTGAGTTCCCTGTACATTGTCTTGTTAATTCCCCATCCATCCTTCTCCCTGTGAGAAGACAAATTGTGGGGAGATAGATGTAAGGGTTGTGTTGCACATATTCATGAGGAGCCCCATGTACATCTCTGTGGTGGGCATTCATTCACAGGATGAACACTGGGTTGAATTCAGGAAAAGTTCACGAATAATTTACACTGAGAATAATTTTCTTAATTCAGCTGAAATACAAACCCTCGTAAGAGTTTCAATAAGACTGAAAGTTTAATATTGCAGTATGTAAAAAGTTTCTTTCATCGCTTTTAAATAGGTGCTGCTATTCAGTTTCAATTAATTCTGCATTTCATTTCCTATGAAGAAAAAAGTAAAGCATTGCAGTCTTTTTATCTTTTCCTAAATACTATTTACTCAATTTGATTAATCATTACTATTCAACAGAGGCGCCTTAAAGAAACTCAGATTAAACTCCATTATGCAAAGCATTGTATATTCATTCATATAGCAAGAGACAATGCTTGCTTCAAAGAGGTTACAGAATAAACAGATAACAGGCTTGTTAAAGTTCTCATTTTATGGACAGAACTTATACAGCAAAACCACAGTGAATGCCCAAGGACAGAGAGGATTTCTAGAGCAGAACTAACTTCAAACCCTAAGAATTTTAGGATATGTCTACTGGGTTCGAGGGACTGAGGACCAAAAAGTCTCTCATATATATACCAGACACTGACAATACCTGAAGATAGCACTAGGCAGCACTTGCAGAAATACCCTTTAAGCCAGAAATATCAAGAGGACTCCCCTTTCTCATTGCATCTGTGCTTCATAAGATGTCTATAAACTGCACCACATGCACCTGCACTAACCAGATTTTTGGGATACAGTCCAAATAAGGCTGGATCTCTCATTATCTGTAGATAGGTTTAAGTTCTGTAGAAAACAGTTGCCTGATTTTATCCTATGTAACACTGTGCCATCTGAAAACTTGTCCCTTGGGCTTTTGACTAAATGTGTCAATAGAACACAAATATTTACATCATTGTTTCCCTGCTGGCAAAGAACATCAAAAAGAGAAACATCATATATTTTTTTTTCCCTTAGCAACTTTAGTCTACTCAGGCTTGTGAGTTGTAGGTCATTAGAGCACAATATTTTTTCCCCCAGGGCCTACAGCACAGGAAGAACTGTTTATTCCTTATTTTCCCCTGCTGCAAAGCATCTTATAAATTTAAACGTAGTTACAGGAAAGTTTTTGATAACAACTGAGTCCTTCAAACTGCTAGGCTCTTTATCCACCTTGAGATGTTTTATCCTGACACTGTGGGGAACACCCTGTTTTGAGAAACTAGCTCAGTAAAATTTTCTCCTAATTTCATAGAAATAACATACCATAAAAACCATTTCAGTAGTGCTAGAGATCAGTATATATCAAACACTTCACAAAAAATGTATTCAAGCACAGGCGAAATAATGAAATATTTTTAACTTCCATAAGTTCCTGTGAAATTGTTGCTTAAGACACCTGCCGATAGTGGAAGATGTTCTTTCTTCTCCAATATATGCAAACTTTCCCCATTCTATAGGCCATACTACTTTATTTTTGGCCAATAAACAACAACTGTGGCATTTTCTGTTGTGTTTGCTACACATTCATCACTGATGGCACCATCACTGCCTCTGCCACCTCTAACACCCACTCCAGGGTGAGCAGAAGAGAAAGCACAGTGTCAGGTCTGGTGCTACAAAACAACACAGGACTTTCATTAGTTAACTAGGACTTTAATTTAATTAAAGCTTTGGGGTGGAAAGGGCCTTTAAAGGTCATCTAATCTCTACATCAGTCTTCTCAAAGCCCCACTCAACACGACTTGGAATGTTTCCAGGGAAAGGAAAGCTACAGCTTGTCTGGGCAACCTGTTCAGTGTCTCACCACCTTCATCTTAAAAAAATTCTTCCTTATGTCCAGTCTAAACCTACCCTCTTTCAGTTTAAAACCAACCATTGCCCCATGTCCTATCACTAATTAATTAATTTTCATGGTTGTGACTGAACAAGCCAGGGAAAGATTTAGTGCTAATATTCAAAGTAAATTCTAAAACTACAAGAAATATAAATATAGTACTGATACAAGGAAAACTATGAAGCTGTATCTCACACAGCTCAGGAGGCCACCACAGAAGAATTGAATCAGCCTGGTCTGTCTCGGCTGACACTGAGGTGGGTGCATGTAAAACAGTGGAAATGTTCTTTCTTCTATTGCTATGGAACAAGACAATGTGAGGGGAATGTGCAAAAGTTACAAGAGTAATGAAGTTCTCTCTTGGCCAAATAATCCCGTCCTCATCAATGCAGTGCTCCTCACTTCCCGTGGTGTTTTATTCAGCCCTCATCCACTGTGTTTGACAGAGCATTTACCATTTCCCTTGCACACCTAATCTGCAGTCAAAACATTCTCACCAGGCAGGAATTGTTCACTGCACCTAAACAACACTGAAGAGGGTTGTGAAATGCCCTTGGTTCCCACCTGATCTAGGAAGGCAGGAACTGTTCTTCTGCATTGAGATAAGGCAGATCCAATCCCAAATGCCACCTGTGACAAGGGCCGTTAACAGGGGCTGAGAACTCATGAGCACTGAGTCCTTCATCAGACTGAAATGAGCTGCTTCTCATCTGGTGTTTATTATTTATTACTAATCCTGCAGCATGAGGTGTGACACCACCTCCTAGATGTCCAGAGCAATGTGAGAAATATCCACATCATGGAAAATGTTTTTTTTTTTACTTTATTGCATTTATGTGGGTGTCAGTGCACCCCCACTGCCAGAGCAGTGGAGGGGGCACTGAAGAGATTAGTCCAATTACAGCCATGCTCCCCTGTTAGGGGGAACAGAGAGACCGCTCCCCGAGATTCCCTGCATCCTGGTTACCTGCTGGACTCAAATTCCCAGCTGTCCATTCACCTGTCCGTCTTCCCCTGTGAAACATCCCACATCCAGAAGGTTCCGTTCTACTCCCCTCACAGTCACTCCCTCAGATCCTTCCCATTGGTTCCTACACCTTTATCCTTCCCCTGTCCAGCCTCTGAGCCCTCACACGATTGGCTCTGAGTGCACTCCCCACCCCTGATCAACTATAACATAAAAAAGACACGTTTCCTTTGTTCTTGGGTCTTTGGCTCTAGTTACCTTCAGGAGAAGTTGTTAAACCATCTTGGATCACTATTCCGAGGAATCCTTCTTGTAACTCGTCAGTTTAAAGGCTGTACTGCAAAGACTGCAGGAACAGCCACCGTGGGCAGTGAAACTGAGCGGGAGTTGCCCTGAGCGCGGACAGCTGCCGCATCTAGCCAGAGGAGCGCCGTAGCTAGCTACCGCGCCTGCGTGTAACGGGTATGGCTGGCGCAGCCTCGCAACTGCGAAGCGGGCGGCGGCAGCAACGGCAAAGCCAGCATGGGCGAGCAGCGAGCGGCGAGCGGCGAGCGTCAGCACGGGGTGGTGGTGGCGGACGCAGCAGCAGTGTGGTGCCGAGCGACGCAGATGGCTGCGAACATCCACGTGGGGCAGGCGGCCCTGAGCCACGGCAGGCGCGACCCTGCTGGCGCACGCGGCAAGAAGCGGCGTTCTACACCTCCAAGCCCCAAAAGACGCTCTCAGGTCCGGGCAGTCCCAGAACCACTGTTTTCCCCCCAGAGCCATCTGCTTTACATTTTTAGTCTTTGTTGTGCACTATAGGAAAAATCTTTTCATTTATTGATTATTTTCTTGGTTTTCTTGACTTTTCTCTTTCACACTTTTCAATTTCATATAAATCTATCACATCTAAATCTTTCTTCTGGATGGCTTCATACAAATTTTCAACCCAGAGTATGCAAGGTCATCTCAGTGGTCCAATAAGTGAAGCAATCCATGTCTTCCACCCTCTTTTTGTAAACAGGTACACACAAGCCCTGAGGTTCTGGATTCTGGGTGGTGATTTTTAGAGTGGTTTCCTTGTTATGCCCCAGAAACTAGTGCAATTGCCACAATCAACAGTACTTGATATCCACTTTATATCTCTAAGACTGCCCTGTGCTTCTCACTGTTCTTCCTCCCCACAGCACAAAGATGCCAGCGTGACAAACCTGCATGAGTCAGGAGGAAATTCATGGGGATTCTTCAAATGAAAGTATCTCAAGAGATGGGCTCTGTAGGTTTAGGAATTTAAAGACAAGAGCACAGATTGAAACCCACATTCTTCTACTCCAGGGTTAACAAAATTAAAATAGTGACACAGGAATAGCTGATTTGTGGAGGATCCCTGTTGGAGATTGAATCAGCTGCTCATGAATAACTTAGCAAGTCATTTGAGATGTGCTAGTGTGTCTCACCTGCCCTGCAGAGACCTCTGCATAGAGGCACAGATCTCACTCATGTCCTGTGTCATGTGAAATCATAGAAGTATTTAGGTTGGAAAAGAACTCTAAGAGCTTTGAGTCCAGCCATTAACCCAGCACTGCCACATCCAGCACTAAAAGGGTTCACCCTAAATACGACCTGACCTCTACGCATCTCTTAAATGCCCCCAGGGATGGTGACTCAGCCACTGCCTAGGCAGCCTCTTCCAATGCCTGACTATCCTACTGGTGAGGAAACTTTTCCTAATATCCAATCTAAACCTCTCCTGAAATCCATTTCCTCTTGTCCAGTCACTTGTTACCTGGGAGGAGAGCCTGATCCTCACCTGGCTGGACCCTCCTGTCAGGGAACTGTAGAGACCAACAAGTTCCTCCCGAGCCTCCTTTTCTCCAGGCTGAACAACCTCATTTCCCATAGCTGCTCATTAGACTTAAGCTCCCTGTGTTATGAGGAGCCACTGTTATCTAGGACTCTCCTGTGGATGGCTCAGGTGCTCTAAGGTGCATCAAATGGCTGAAAATTCCCAGTGACCCTCAGTGACCAGCAGTCTGCTGGCATATGGGAAAGAGCTGCTCCTTACAAATGATACAAATGATACCTAAGCTCACCCCTAAAATCCACTTGTTCAACGAGGGCATCAAGCAGCCCTTGGACATTATTTTTTTTTTCAAATTAAGCTTCTCTTCTTGATGGCTTCACAGGCCATTAGCAGCTCCCTGATCCAGCTGTAACTGAAATCAATTAAGCACTGTAGGAGGTGTTAAAACATTTGTCTCCTCTGGCATCTCCTTTTTAGTGACTCTTGTGGGAGATCAGACCCCTGGGAGACATGAAGACACATACCCTGCAGAGACCTAAATCTCAATGTGTAAATCTGGGTGCTTGTGTTCAGAAGGCCTCCTTCAGGGCTGCAGCTGCAGGTGGGCAACAGCTCAGGACGTGGTCCAAAAGTACACACAGGGTAGGTCTTGACTTGAAATGTTTATTACTCTAAGCTTCTGCAAAATGTCCGGGATCATGAACCACGTTGTCGTAGAGTGGTTTGGGCTGGAAGGGACTTTAAAGATCATCCAGTTCCACCCCCCTGCTATGGGCAGAGACACCTTCCACAATCCCAGGTTGCTCCAAGCCCCATCCAGCCTGGCCTTGAACACTATCAGGGATGGGGCACCCAGAGCTTCTCTGAAGAACCTGTTCCTGTGCCTCACCACCCTCACAGCAAAGAATTCTTTCTATAATATAATCTAAATGTCTTCTCTTTTAGTTTAAAATCATTCTCCCTTTCCCTAGCATTGTATACCTGTGTAAAAAGTCACTCTCCATCTTTTATTTCTTGACAAGAAGCAGGAAGACTTTCAAATGTGTCAAGGGATAGTGAGGATTAGAAATTAACACAGTAAACTCTGTTGTTTCTGATGCCTCAAAGAAAATACAGTCCTGTTACTACATGTTTAGAGAATGATGAAGCACTAAAAGGCAGCATTTCATCCCACAGATCTGAGGCCTGCTTTCCATCTTCCTGATGAAGATCAGAAGTTATTAGATTTAAATATGTTTTACCTGAAAGTCATGAGAAATAACTGGTGAAAATCGTATTAAGCATTTTAATCAGAACAACTCCTGCGGAAAAAGTTTTGAGAAATACATTCTTGGCATGTTCTAATTTGATTTGACTGTTTTTCAGTGTACTGTCTATGACCACAGCTTGTATGTTTTATCAGCACAAAAATGGTGGCATCTGTAGTGAGAAAGTGAGTCTTAAAATGCTGAAAAATAAAATAATATTCCAGTTCTAAAAACTCTGAAGACCATAGTCTTAGTAGATTTATACTTTAGATATAAAACAATTTAACATATCTAAGTTTAGGTTATTGGGCCAGCTCTATTGCCAGTGGAGAAAACCAGGTGATTTCAGCAGCTCCAGTGGGTGATTCATTTCAGACACCTACCCAGAGTGAACTGAGTAATTCACAGCAGATGTCACAGATTATATCTGCTCCTCTGCATGTAACAAGGTCTGAGTGTCTAGTTCACAAGGGAGTTGTTATTTCACTTCAGAAATCAAATTCCGCATCTCAGGGTAAGAGGAATCCCACCCAAATTAGCCTTGTAAAACATTCTCTGTTGTTAAATCATAATATAAACACTTTAAGTTAAATTATTGACTTCTAAACAACTCAGTTTTCACTATTTTCATGCTGATTTTTTTCCTAAAGGGTACTTGCAAACTAAAGGCCCCTAAAACCAGCCAGAGACATATAAAAATATTAAATGTTGCAGCAGGAGCATTATTTAATGCTGCACTATTAATCAGTTGAAGGACCTCTGACTTTCAGAAACAAAGCTGTAAGTAGGTCACTTTCTGCTCTGCAGCAATCTCCTCTTGATTGCAGAGCACTGGCTTTTGTTAATAGGTCACTATTTCAAATAACTGCTGCAATTCAATACCTTCCAAAGATTCCTTGGAAAGAAACTCAATAGTCATCTTTCCCAAGCACTCATGTATATCACACGGCTTCTTTCTATTTTAAAATTCCCTATCAGTTCCTACTCTCACCAGAGCACTGAACAGCTATTTTAGTTTTCCTTCTGGCTGCCATGTGCACCACTTCCCATCACAGCACCATGTTCATCAAAGTGTAATTCCAAGAATGAATAACCTGAAAACCCTGATCCCATACCTACTTTTGGGACCTTGTCTAAGGTCATTTCTTGTTGAGATCCAAAGTCCACTGCCTCTTACAATTTTATTGAAAGCCATTGCTCACATATTTGCACCTCCACCCTTACTTCCATTAACAAGTTTGTGCACTGGCAAATGTGATCTGTCAGCCAATGTTAATCACATCATCATCATTCTGCAGTGTCCCGAGGTTTGGATTGCAATGCATCAAACACAATACTCAAGGAAAGATGGATTGCATCCGCCATATGGGTTTCACCCACCCACCCTGTAATAACCCAAGGTACCACTGTTTTTGTCAGATGTGATTAATGTCTCAAACTCATGGTGCTTATTGCTCGGCAGGTTCATTTCCCCAAAATACTTATTTTTACAGTCCCCTGCTACTACATTCTAGCCGACTGAAGTCAAGCTAAGTGGTCACTGATTTCCCAGGTGGTCTTAAATATGTGCTGTGCTATTTCCATTCAAATAGCTTCTCACTCATTTTCCAAGAGCATTTTTCTCCAATTTGTGCATTGCAGTCTATATGGTATTTTTGAGAATTAGGATGCAATCACCGTGTTTTCCTTAAAGACTTGAAAATTCAGGGGTTTCACCTGGTGAGTCAGTGGAAGTGCTCTGTAGCCACAGCTGTATCAGAAATGGTAAATTGTAGAAAGCGAGCTGGTGGTTTGAATAAAGACAGAGAGAATTGAAGCCATTTGCAAATGAAATCTTCCCAGTTTTAGAAACCAACAGAAGAAGAGATTGAAAAAACACATAACACTGCAAAGGCACAGGGATCAGAGTTGGAGTGGTAGGCGAAAGAAATGAATTTCAACAGGCATTCAGACTAAAATAACCTTCAGCCCAGGAAGACAGGGATTACAGGAGGGAGGCAGAGAGAAAAGAAAGGAGACAGTGTAGGAGGAAGGTAGGAAAAAACTACATAATCATTAGTAAAAAAATTTATTAACCAAAAGCCAGAAAACCAAATTAGCTAGGATGATGTCAAGCCTTGAGCTGTGCAGCATCCTTCACAGCAGGGAGAGAATTTAAATTTGAGAATGATGGATGCAGAAGTGCATCAAAGAAGCTGGGAAAAAGAGTTTTAGTGTTCCTCTTGAACTAGAATGGAGAAAATTAGCCACTGAGGACAAGGCAGGGAAAAGGAAAAGGTGGTAGCTGTGGCACAAAGGAAAACACGGGTCTGAAAATTACGAGGACAAACAGTGCATTATTTGGAAAGGACCTGAGTGTGAATTAACATTCTGCATTGCAGTCTCCTCTTTTTCCCACATCCCAGCCTCATTTCCCAGAGTCAAATACTGGGACCCACCAGTCTGTCTGCACCCAGCCTCACGAGAGGGTGCTGGGCTGAGCACACTGCCCGGGTCAGGTCTCTTCGGCCTGTCTCTGGGGTGGCTCCATGTCTGAGGGGTCAAAGCAAAATACTGCCCCTCTTCCCTTTTCAGACCCATTCTTCCAAACAAATAAAGCCTATAAGTGAACAACAGGAAAACATGGTCAAGGATGTTCCCAAATAGCAAACAGCAGCTTTGCCAGTTCTAATTACATTTTGTCTATAAACTTATTTTCCTCTGTTGCTGGATCATGCTATTTTTGTTAAGGAGCTGCAGTGATTTGGGAGTTAGTGAGCCATTGGCACAGTGTGAAGGGGAAGGTTTTTGTTTCCAAAGCCTTGGCAAACCGGTGAGCAGGGACAGGGATAGATCTTTGCTTAAGGAGCAGGGTGAGAGCTGGGGTTACAAACACATACCAGCAGGTAACAGAGATCTGTCATGTTTATATAGAAGCCCAGGGTGACTTTCTGTACCCCTTACAGGTAAAACACCTCTTTTACAACCCCACAGTGGTGCCGGAATGGTGCATTGTGCTTCTTAGCAAAGATGGATTTCTTAAATAAAAGCATAATCATCTATAGACTCATGGATTTTGTCTCTACTGTGAGCTCCTGGTTGTTACTGCTACAGCCCAGAGGAACGAATCCAACCCAGAACCCCTGGATCCCGCACAACTCCTGTTCAATCAGTGCTCTCCATGGTGCTGGTTCCTGGCACTGCTCAGCCCATCACCTCTGTGCTGTATCATCGCTACACGAAGGATCTGCTCCTGCTCTGGGGAGAACAGTTGTTCTCCCCAAGCTGGGTTCAGCATCCAGCTGTGATCATCAGGACTCTCAGGAAGCACTGCCCATGGACTGGGAATTAAGCAGAGGTCTGGTCCAGGCAGCCACCACTGCTTGGGGCTACTTTTCTCCATTTTTATAGCCCACTGAATCTCGCAGTTCAGCTCTGGGTCCTTCACTTCTGTTACTCACATCCCTGCCTGAGAAAGAAATTATTAACTTTAGCCTTGTCTCTCATCTTCATAAAAGTAAACTTTACCATGTCAATCCTGTGCAAGGACAAATTAATCTGATTTAAAGAAGATGCATGAAAGAAGTTAAAACCAGCAAGAAGCATCCTGCTGGAAAAGCTTTTTGGTTTTGGTTAGTGAGTAATATTATACTAGCACTCCAAATGCAGAAATCAATTCCTTGTGGTGGATTCTGCATAACCTCTGCATTGGTTCTGCAGGAAATTAACAGGTAATCAGAAAGAAGGAGAAATGTGCTCTATCCATTTTTTTGACCAGCTATCTCAATTCGTTCTGGTCTTTTTTTTGTTTGTTTGCTAAATGTGAAAGCTAGAAAAATTTGTTTTCATGACAAACAGCCTTCACATGATCCACTTCCATCCCAGTGGATGCATTTAAGCACCCTCTCACCGCTTTGTTGAGCATCAGAGAAGATATGAGTTGTTCTGCAGAAGTGTCCTCTAAACAGAGGAGTCCTTGACAGTTCACTGAGCAGGCAAATTGACATTGTTGTATCTGCAGATCAGCAAAGGGAAGCTCAGCTCTGCCTCCCCAGGTGAGCTCAGCCAGGGACATCTGCAAAGGCCAGGGCAGTGCGCTGACTTCTGTGAATTTCCTGGAAGGAACTAAAAGTGCATTAACCTTTTGTTGCCATGGAGAGCTGCCCCTGCTGAAGCTCTTCCTTTGCCTCTCGACATCCAGTTGTTCAGTGGTCCTGAGCAAAACCTATAGCAGAATTCCCCTGCTCAGAACTGAAGCCCCCAGTGGACAATTCCACTTCCCAGGAGGAGTGATAATGTTGAATAGACAGGTAAAGCTCTTCTGCACAGCAGAGATTTGTCAGGGACAGTGCAAGAATTCAGGATCATTTAAACCTGTTCCAAGGTAAGGTACAAACTGCTATCCAAAGCATATATCAGAATAGACACCACGAGAAATTAATCTCCAAACCCAAGCACCACACTGCACACACAGTCCTCCCCACAGAGAAAATACAACATCAGGATTGGCAAATATTAGTCATATTCTTTAGAATAAAATGCACAGTGAAGAGCTGCATCAGCAGGTATGAGGAGCTGCGAATACAATGCACAGAGATCCATTTTGCCCACCTCAAGCAGGTAGAGGGAAAGATAAAAAGGAGGGTGAAGCAAAAACTGCTGGAAACAGCTGATTTTTTTAAGCCATATATTTCCAGAAATGAAACCCCTTTCATCACAGCTCTGTCAAAAAACCAAAAAAAACCCAAAACCCCACAACACAACAACAATAAAAACCCCCAAATAAGATATTTGATTAAATATTTTGTATCAAAGAAAAAGGTGTTTTTTCTCCTTCCAGAAGCACTAAACAGCCTCCAGATTCTCCAAAGTGCTGATGGTCAGAACATTTTGTGTGTCTCCTCTGGTTCCAGGCTATTCCTCCTCACGAGGACATGCCAGTCTACCATGAAGCAGAGTAAGAGGGACCACAGCTGCTGGCACATGGGGAGCACTGGCTGCCATGCAGCGGGGAAGAATGTGCACCTTGGTCAGAGCAGTCAGAACAATGATCACAGGTTCCTGTGGGCCCCTCTTTTCCTGAAGCACTCTATTTGTGAGCTTGAGGTGTGAAGCCTCAAGAGTAGATAAAATTGAGAATCATTTGTGGATACGGATTTATGGCAGGACCCCTCCTGATCAACTACCAAAAGTCTGTGCTGACTGGAAATTAGCCAGGGTTATTCCAATTTGCAAGAATGGTGTGAGGGAAGAGCCAGGAAACACAGGCCTGTTAGTCTAACTTCAGCTCCCAGAAAAATTATGGTGAAAAGCATACTGGGTACTATTGAAAAGCATTTAAAGAACAATTCCATCATCAGGTATGAACAACAGAGAAAGGGAAAGGCCAATCTAACTAATTTGATATCATTGATGATAAGATCATCTGCCCAGTGGATGAAGGGAAGGTCATTGTTGTACTTTGCAGAGAGGGTGCTCCAAGATTGGAACAGACTTCCTAGAGAGGTGGTTGGTGCCCCAAGCCTGCCAGTTTTTAAGAGGTATTTGGACAGTGCCCTTAATAACCTGCTTTAGCTTTTGACCAACCCTGAAGTGGTCAGACAGCTGGACTGGGTGACCATATAGGTCTCTCCCAACTGCAATAGTTTGTTCTCATCTGTACAGGTCAGCAGAACTAATTTTGAAGAGGCTGCTTTTCATGCCTCCTGTACCTCCTCTCCTCTCAGCAATCCTCTCTCCTTCGTGCAGAGTTCCCCATTTCTCTGGGATAAAGAACCTTATGCTAGCAGTGCTTTGCATTTTTGTAGCATTTGCTGACAGGGAATTCAAGGGCTTTGAAAGGCTTCAGACTAAAAAATGCTTGTAGGAGCTTGACAAAGGTAAGGAAATGGAAGCTCAGAGCAGCCAATTGAATACCTAAAGATGGGAGAAAACCATGGGGGAGTAGCTACACCTGTGCTTTTGGATCATCATCAAGCAATATGTGCAGGCAGATGCATATCAGTCTTTTAGTTACCAGTGCAGCTGACTTCAGAGCAGAAGTGAAGTTAGCAAGTGCTTAAATGAAATTACTCTGAATAGATTCCCCATGAGGCCCTAAATCGCTTTGGTTACATCCAGAGCAGGAAAGAACATTACAATCCAGCTGAAGTGAAACCTAAATATGTATTGTGCTATTGCTGGATACCACAATATTAATGCAGTGATAGCCAAGGTACCTCAAAGTCCATCTCAGTTTTGGTTGGGAAGAGCTTTACAGCATATGAGGGTTTTTAATACCGGCCAAGGGGAAATAAATATTAATCAAAGTACAAACCCCCACCAGCAAGGCAATCAAAGAGGAAATAAATGGGCAAACACCAGCTACAATTGAGGCATTATTATGAAAGAAGCAACATATTCAGCTAAAGGTCTCAACTTCAACCTTTCAGAAAAGGCAGGGACATCTCTTTTGTTAACAGGCTGAGAAGATTGTATCTCACTTCAAATGCAGATGCTGTTTTGTCTTCAATATTGCTACTTGACCATGTTTTCTGAGAAATGTAGCAGAAAAGTGAATTATGTAGCAGTTCTAAGGATGGCACTTTACATTTTAAACATGCAGGCAGAAAAATAATGTCTTTTGTTTATATCACGCTCCTTAAACTTGGAGGGTATCCACATTTCAGAGAGAATATAACTTGGAAAAAGAAAAATCTTCCTAGCCTAAATGCTCGTTGAAAGGTTAGCATTTCTCTAATATGGTTTCTAATAGTAGCCTCATTAATTTAACTCTGTGGAATGTTAGTGCAAAGCATCTTTTGCTAGCATAGCTCTTAGCTAGGTTGATTCTGTATTTCTGCAATGCCATATGCTGTGCAAAAAGCAGTTTATTTGCATTTTTATATCCTGCTTCTGTTTTGTTATTGCCATTGCTAGTAATGTTCTTTTCCACATTCCCTCCACTGGTACTTAGTAAGCATCTGGTGTTTCTCCAAAACAAATTTATCCTTAATACTTAATAATAGTAGCCTGCATTTGACCTTCAGATACAACAGATTTTTGTCTTAAAAAAGGAGAAAAACTGTTCTTTATATCACTCCCTACCTCCTGTCCCTCTCATTTTCATTTCCCTATCACAACAGCACCATACTCTGTGGTATACAGATCCTCAAAAGAGTCACAATTGTTTTTAGTTTTCCTCTTTCATTTCTTATGCAATTGCCTTACTGAGACATCCTCACTCAACTTCTCTCTTGAAAGCAGTTTCTGTTTGATGTGGAGGACACTGAAAGCAGCCCTAGTCCCAGGAATCACTGCAACAGTGCACACTCAGAGCAAGCAGACCCCTGAGAATGGCTGTCCCATGCCAAACCAAATTTGCTTAGTCTCTGTTCAAGGCTTGTAGCATGAGCCTCAGGAAAGGGGACAGGGAAAGAAGTCAGTACAGAATAACCCACCCCTGACAGCCCTGAAGTTTCTAGCAAGCTGAACTTTTGGGATTTTCAGAGCTAAACGTTACTGATAAACATATGTAGTAGTGATTTTAGGGCCTTCCCCCCCCCCC
>VYZT01018045.1:15748-34865 GCA_013400735.1 Pomatostomus ruficeps | reverse complement strand
TTCACAGAGAACTGTCTCTCCTGCGAGGGACCGCACAACAATACAGAGGAAAAACTCCTCTCCCTAAGCAGGGGAAGAAGATCTTGGAAATGGACTGACCTGAACCACCACACCCTGCCCCCCTCACACTGTTGGTGGGAGGGAGGGAGGGGTGGGGAGTGAAAAGAAGGGTGTCTTTTAAAGGTTTAGGTTTATTTCTCATATCCTCCATCTAACTCAGGTAGTAATAAATTTCACTTTGCAGCTTAAGTTGAGCCTGTTTTGTCCTTGGAGCGTTTTCTCCCAGTTCCTTATCTCAACTCTGGGACCCTTGCACTTAATTTTTTTTCCTCCCTTTCCTTCCCTCTGCCGAGCTGTGGCAGGGGAGGGAACGAGTGAGTGGATGGTGTGGGTGCCTGGCACTTAGCCAGGGTCAAACCACGACAGCTGCTCTATTCTAAGTCAAGAACTTTTTCTTGTCTCATGCTCTGCCAGTGAGAAGGAAAATAAAACTAGGAGGGACCATGGCTGGGACAGGTGACTAGAGCTGACCAAACGGATATTCCACGCCATAGGATATCATGCCCAGTATAGAAACTGGGGGGAGTTACCTGGAAGGAGGGGCTGATCTGGCTTTGGTATGGGAAGTCTGGCATTGGTCAGCAGGTGGTAAGCAATCTTATGGTGCATCACTTGGGTCTTTTCTAATTATTGTAATTTACTATTATTACAGTATTTTTCTTTTATTTTTGATTGGTAACCTGTTCTTATTTCAACTACAGATTTTTACTTTGATTTTCTTCCTCATTCCACTGAGTTGTGGGCGGAGAGAGGAGAGCTAGTCCAGACAATGTCCTGCAGAGTTTCTTTATGAAGTCATAGAATGATTTGGAAGGGACCTTTAATAATCACTGAGTCCAACCTTCCTCCTCCCTTGGGCATGGACAGCTTCCACTAGACCAGGTTGCTCAAAGCCTCCTCCAAACTGGCCTTGAACCCTTCCTGGGATGAGACATCCACAACTTCTCTGGGCAACTTGTTCCAGTGCCTCACCACCCTCACAGTAAAGAATTTCTTCCTTATGTCGAGTCTAAACATACCCTCTCTCAGTTTTAAACTGTTGTCCCTTGTCCTGTTCCTGTAGACCCTGGTAAAAAGAGTCTGTTTTTCTCATAAATCCCCCTTGTATATTTAAAGGCTGCAGTAAGTTTTCCCTGGAGCCTATCGAGGTTCCTCTGGGTCTGCCTGGGTGACATCACTTCCCTCAAGTGAATTGACTGCTCTCATTTTGGTGTCATCTGCGAGCTTGCCGAGTGCACACTCAATCCCACTATGTCATTGATGAAGATATTAATTAGTATTGGTCCCAGTATGGACCCTTGAGAAACACCACTCGTTTTTGGTTTCCACTTGGATCTTGAGCCATTGATTATAACTCTTTGGGTGTGTCCATCAACCCAATTCCTTACCCATTTAACAGTCCACTGTCAAAACCATATCTCCCATATTTTGCAAAAAGAATGTTGTGGGAGACTGTATCAATGCCCCTACAGAAGCCCAGATAGGTGACATCCAAGTTAGAGAGTTCGACTTTTGTTATCAATAAATTAATCTTACTAAAGCAATTTCTTGGGTAGTTCTGAGGTTTAACTAAACATTGAGAAAGCTTGCTGACTGTGTATGAACCAGTATGCTTTATGCCTTTCCTCCATTTTCATTGTCATTTTTAGTGGATTGGGGGTACCATTGCATCAGTTTTACTCCTGTGTATTTCACATAGCACCAGTCTTTCTTTGCCTTGGTCCTTTACAGAGAAGAGTTCTTGTTATTGCAACCCCTTTTTACCCCTAATTAAGAGCTTAGAATATTGTTTAAAATTACGTGTATAGATTGAAATTTGTATTAACTTTCATAAGTCTTTGTAATTTTTCTTCTCTGTAATTTTGAGACTTATTAAAATGTAGACAACAGTAATAGTAATGAATCCTGCCTAATGTATTTGATTATTACCATGTGCTCTAAAACACAGTAAAATGATAATCTAAGAAATCAACATACAAAAAAGCAGACTCACTTATTATACACATTTCCAAGTAGTCTAAGCATTGCTTAACTAGCTCACATTGGATACGGTGTTACCCACTTGTGTGAGTCTTTATTTGTAATGAAAATAATTGTAAACAAACTGATTGTTTCCATGGTCAGTATCTTATTTTAAAACACCCTTTTTGTGGAAAATAAGCAAAATTAAAGAGTCAGATTCATGCATAGTTCACAAAGGGAATGTATTATAATTGACCTTAGGTCATGGTCAATTAGGCTATTTTCTCCAGTAATTATTACAGGAATAATCACCTTCTTAAATTTGACAATGTCTATTTTTGGAGAATAAAGTATAAGAATTCATTTTTTCAGAACAAGCCATATGAGAAAAAAAGCCCTAAACTGGATGTAAGTTGGATCTATTGTGAATCCGACCAGTAAGACAAAAGAACTTCCACTAGTACAAATAGTGTGTTCACTACTGAAAAACTTTTAAAAATCCTGTTCCTACCTGATTATCACAATATGATACTAGGCCTACTCTTTTTAAATTGCCAAAATGTGAATTAGTGTTAGTCTCAATGGGATACTTAAGGTAAACATGCTAAATCTCTTACTGAGTATGGCCTTCAGTAAGCATTTGGTAATAAAGCAGCTAATTTTCTGTGGACGTCACTGAATTTTGTAGTTCAGTAACTATGATTATGTAAAACTAAACAATAGTTTAAGTTGTGCTCCACCTTCATGTCACTATTAATACAACAGATGAGACTTTCTCAGAAAAGAAGGATTTCAAGTGAGCTTTAGTTGAAAAGACAATCAAACTCCTTATTGACTTCAGGATTTCAGTTTTGCCTTTTCTTTTGCTCCTATAATTTCAGTACCTGAGCCTTTGGATGCTGAGAGTTTCATACTACTCCAAGGTTAATGTGAATAAACAGTATTGTGTATTGATTTAGTAGAACCAGTCCTCAGACACCAAAAAACATGTGGAAACAACTATCACAAAATCTTGCTTTGTACTGCATGTATCTGAAATGAAATCCGGAATTCTCAATAGGAAGGTGCTGGAAACAAAAGAAGATGCAAACTGAAGACCATATTTTGGTTTTCACCCCTTTTATTTAGAACACATTTAGGGGTGAAAAAGCAACTCAGAGAAGGAAAACTAAGGAAAGCAGAAGTAATTGGTTGAATGAGATAGTGGTGATTTAAAGAATAGAGGGGAAATGGAGTGAGGCATTCAGTAACTCATATTGTGCCTTGCAAATAAAAAACAGAGAACTAGTGAGTGAAGTGAGAGGACTAAGTCTGTGACCAGCTGATGGAAATTGCTGTTTTATGACCACTTGCACCAAAATTAAGTTGTAGTTCATTTGGCAATGGAGAGACCCACAACTACTTTGTATTTTGTTAGCAAGCCTTGATACAACCACTGATAAAATTAATCTCAAAATAAAATTACCTTGCCTTGTTCGTGATGTATCACGTCTGGTCAGCGAGTTCTTCCTGAGGATTTCCAGTGCTCTTTATCCCTTCCTTAACTAGAACTTCCAGACCTGATGTGGCCAGGGTCAAATATTAGAAAATTATCCTACTTTCAAGAAATAACCTTAATCTTCTAAAGACATACAATCTAGATTGACAGATAGGCAAATTACTAAAAAATCAAACAAACACAATCCTACTTTTTAGGTAATGGAAACTGAGCCAAAAATCTTACTACTCTCTAAACAAAAGAATTAAGTAACAAATTGGACTAAAAACTACATTATCCTTCATGTGAATATCTATTCCCACTTTAATGATGATTACCCCTTCACTGTAGTCTTAAAAGGTCAGAGTTAAAAAGGGCAAGACATTAAGGTCAACATTTCTTCCACCAGATGAAATATGCATAGCTTGGCTGGCCTTTGCTCTGCAAATACAGAGAAGTTTAAAAAATGTCAGCATTAAGTATGACAAATACCATTGATTTTTCTTGTTAGATGAACCATCTGCCTTTTTGATGCTAGGATGAATTATGTCTACTTCTTGTCAGAAGCAGTGGTGGTATTTGTTTTTTTTTTTCTCTCGAATGCTCAAAATTTGTTCTCATTGAAGGTCTGCGTTCCTGGAGCACTATGGGTTTCTGTAGCCTTTTGGCATGAACAAACCATCTGGCTTTGTTGGTGGCAAAGGTTACTGCCCTCAGCTCTTTGTTTTTCTGTCAAAGATTATTGTCCTCAGATCTGCCTGCACATGGCTCATATGAGCACTCCCATTTTTTTCCCCAGAAAAAATGAACTAGGCTAGCTTAAATAGTTTAAAATAATAATTCTGCTGGGCTGCCTTCTTTTTTGATGAGTGGCTTTTGATGAGTACAACCTTATAGAATCATAGCATAGTTTAGGTTGCAGAACACCTTTAAGATCATCAAGTCCAGCCATTAACCCAGCACTGCCAAGTCCTCCACTAAACCATGTTCCTAAGCACCACATCCACACATCTTTTATATACTTCCGGGGATGGTGACTCAACTATTTCCCTGGGCAAGGTGTTCCAATACTCCCTTTCCCTGAAGGAAATTTTTTTAGTATCCATTCTGAATCTCCTCTGGTGCAACTTCAGGCCATTTCTTCTTGTGCTATCAGCTGTTTCTTGGGAGAAGAGATGTACCACAACCTTCTTTCAGGTAATTGTAGAGTCTGACAAGGTCTCCTCTTTTCTTCAACCTCCTTTTCTTCAGGCTAAACAATCCCAGATTCCTCAGCTGCTCCTCATAAGACTTGTGCTCCAGACCCTTCATCAGCTCAGTTGTCTGTCTCTGGACATGCTCAATGCCTTTCTTGTAGTGGGGGCCCAAAATGGAACACAGGATTCAATGTGTGGCCTTAGCAGTGCCAAGTACAGAGGGGTGATCCCTGCCCTAATCCTGCAGGCCACACTATTTCTGATAGAAGCTAGGATTCTGTTGGCCTTCTTGGCCATCTGGGCACATACTGGCTCATTTTCAGCCACTGTCAACCAGCACCCCCAGATCCTTTTCCACTGGGAAGCTTTCCAGCCACTCTTCCCCCAGGCTGTAGCTCTGCATGGGACTATTGGGATCAAAGTGCAGGAGCCAGCACTTGGCCTTGTTGAACCTTGGCCCATCAATCCAGCCTGTCCAGATCCCGCTGTAAATCCTTCCTACTGTTCAGCACATCAACACTCCTGCCCAGCTTGATGTTGTCTGCAGAATGACTGAGGGTGTCCTAGGCCTCATCCAGACCATCCATTAATGTATTAAACAGGACCAGCCTGATACTGAGCCCTGGGGAACATTATGAGTGACCATCTGCCAGCTGGATGTAACTCCATTCACTACCATTCTTCAGGCCTGAGTGTTCAACTGTTCTTTTACCCATCTAAGCCATGAGCAGCCAGTTTCTCCAGGAGAATTCCATGAGAAATGGTGTCAAAGGCTTTGCTAAATTCCAGGCAGATGACATCTACCGACTTTCACTCATCCACTAATCAGGTGAAGTTAGTCAAGCAGGACCTGCCTTCCTAAACCCTTGGTGGCTGGACATGATCTGGTATCCTGCATGCCCCATGTGACCACACACAAGATCATCTGCTCTATGACCTTCTCCTGCACTGAGGTCAGGCTGTCAGGCCTATAGTTCCCTGGATCCTCCTTCAGAGGAGGTGATAACCCTCAGGTTATCACATTTTCTGGCCTCCAGTCAACTGGGACCTCTCCAATTAGCCAGGACTGCTGGTAAATAACAGAAGGTGGATTAGTGAGTACTTCCCCAGCTCACTCAGTACCTTGGGATGGATCCCTTCCAGCCCCAGAGACTTGTTGTGTCTAAGTGGTGTAGCAGGTCATTGGCCATTTACTCGTAATATAGAGGCTTCATTCTGCTCTCCATCACTGTTTTCCAGCTCAGGGGCCTGCGTACCCCCAGAACAACTGGTCTTAAAGTCTGAGGCAAGGAAGGCATTAAGTACCTCTGCTGCAGTGTGCTCTGGCCAGTTTCGGTCTATCTCATGGACAGGCACTGCTATGTCCCCTTTCTCCCCTCCCCCCCGCCGGTATCGGTTCTCTACCCCACAGAGGGCTCTGTATTGTGTAATCCTACACAAAGTCCGCCAAATTCAAACCCCGCAGTGCTCCCCCATTGGATGTTGTACCCTCCCCCCGCGCCCTCGTGTCTGTGTTTATGTATCTGTAACAAGCTGTGCCGGTGCTTCCCCGGCACAATCCAGTGCCGAATAAACCATCTGGGAAGCCCCTCCGCCTTGTCTCTCCTTCTTCGGCGCACCTGTACCATCGGTGGACTAGGTGAACCCCTACTGGAACTTCGCCAGCCCACCTGTGCCTTGGAGCAGCCTGGCCAGCCCCTGAAACCGCAGACAAATGCTCGGTGCCCCCCCGGAATGCACCACAGCATACCTCAGCCTTTTCCTCATCCTTTTTCACTATGTTTCCCCCTGTGCCCAATAAAGGATGGAGATTCTCCTTAGCCCTTCTTTTGTTGCTGGTGTATTTATAGAATCCTTTTAATTGTCTTTTATGGCAGTGGCCAGTTTAAGTTCTAGCTGGACTTTGGCTCTTTTAATTTTCTCCCTGCATAACCTCACAACATCCTTGCAGTTAGACTGAGTTACCTGCCCCTTCTTCCAAAGGTTGTAAACTCTCTTTTTTTTCTGTGTTCCAGTCAAAACTTTCTGTTCAGCCAGATGAATGATTGCAAAGAGCAGGTCTGTGTATACCTGTGGAAGGAGACAACCAAAGGTCCCAGAATTTAACTAGCTTGTTTTCTGTGGAAGAGTATTATAATATAAGTTCTGGCTATTTACTTTATCTCTGCAATCATGTTTTGGAGCACCTCCCTTAGAAAAAGGTCGACTGATGCTCCTACAGTCTGTGTGATGTACATTTCCATTTTATAATTACTGAGTCAATCAACTATAACTTGGATAAAGTATAAGCTGTCTTCTGCAGTGCATGGGCTTTATGCATTCAGAACACTACAATGTGATTTATAACACTGAATTTCTGTAACTTGCTCAAAATGAGTTTGAGCATAAACAGATTGTTTGCTACATCTTATTAGCACAGTGGTCAGTAGTGTCATAACAAAGTAGTCTGAGTGTGTATAATTATGCCACAGTGGATAAGGAACATAACAAAAATAAATAGAGAATTTGATCAAATAAGAACTTTATGGAATTTTTTTCTAAAACAGTTTCCAGACTGCTGTGAGGCACTAAATTGTTCTGCCATTCTCGGATTAAAAATATGCACATATACTTTCTCACTGCTCTGTGAAGTATTAAGTGGAAAAGTGAATTGAACTGTCACAGTTCTTGGAGCACTTCAGCATTTGGGATGTGGTAGGGTGTTTAAGCAATCTCGCTAAGTCAAGGACTGGGCTACTGCTGGAGTTCTCTTTCAATTCTAATTTTCTATTTATCTCAGTATTATAACTGTAATTTTAACCAAACTGTGAGTCAATAATACACTTGCTGTAGACTTCTTGGCTCAGGCATTCTTAATGTTTTATTGTATATTCAAAGAACATATTAAACATTATGGAATTTGATCATTTATGAATGCAATTTTTTTAAGGAGGAACACTTTCATTAAAATAATTCAAATGATATGAAATTCTTTCTTTTCTGTCAAATTCTGTCCTTTGAGCACCAAATCCTAATCGTGCCAATCTTTTGAAATTGAAACTTTTGCTGATCTTTAGGTTTTTGGCTTCCAGTATTTTATTTTCTATTTTTGGTAATTTTTCTTAGTTTTAGTTCCCAAAGGACTTTTTTACGCAGATGTACCTGACACCAGAGTAATTTCAAAAATATATTTGATTTCTGTAGAAACATTCACAGGTTTTCAGACTCAGCAGTATCTGTACAAGTATATAAGAAATAGACAAGGAGCTCTGACTCTTAGGTTCTAGTCCTGCAGTACTGTAGGGTCTTTTTGGACCAAGGGCTGCCTCTGAAACATTGAACTTAATAACAGTTGGTAGCACTGTCTGCTCTGGATTTTTTCAATGATGAAGAGTCCCCTTGTGTTTTCAGCCATCCTGTGACAAAGGGTTATGTAAAGGGAAATGTAACTGTTCCATGTGGAAAAAGATATATATTTTATTGCATATCTCTTAGTCCAAGAAGTAATAACAAGTTTTGCTTTTCCCTAAACTACACATGTATCTAACATCCATACCTTCAGTGCTAAGGGAGCTCGGGGTCAGAATTTGGACAGAAGTTTAAACAAGCCTTTCTAATATCTTTTTCTGAAAAGCAAAGTTTGTATTTTTACAGTCTACTCAGGAGGATTGGGTTATATACTATGTGTGCTGGCTCTTACATATCACCTGAAGGTATGAAACCTCACTTTAGTGGGTTTCATGGAGCATTGCCTACATGATTTGGACATGCTCCAGTTGGGATCAGAAAAGCTGCCAACTGCTGTTCCATTCACACTTTTCAGACCATTACATCTTTGATTTAGCTTTAAGTTTGGATGCTCTGACTGGTAAAATAGTTATACAATTTTTTCTAATTTTTTTTTCTTTTTTTTTTTTTTTTTTTACATGGGCTCTCTGACCATGCTCTTTCATAAGATCACTGCTCCAAGGGTAACCACAAGTGGAAGTTTGTGCAGATACACAATAAAGAAGTGCAGAGTCTTAGATTCTTCAGTTCTCACTGAGCTTCTGTGCAAGTGATTCCACGTAGTTGTATGTCTTCCTGATTTTGCTGCCACCTTTGAAGTCCTGATAGTGGCTGCAAGAACTGAGGCAGCTGTCTGTTTTGAGGAATGCTGCCCTGGACTACACAGAAGGATATATGAGAGTGTTCCAAGGCTTGTCAGCAGGAGCAGTTTCTGCTGAGACCTAGGGTTACTAGTGAATAGGTGGAGCATGCCCATGGTTGTGTTGGTCCTCTTCCCTTCACTGACACAGAAGTGATCCTGTTGGTGTTCTGCTAATCACACGGCCACGACAAACAGAGGTTACATCAGGTGCAGAGATATCCTTCTTTCTACTGGCCACTAAGAGCAGGAGGGGCAAGTAAGCAAACAGAAAGTTGCTCTGTACCTTACTATTCACTAAAAGACCCAAAGTGGGGTTGCAGTGGGAAATCTATTTCAGCTGGTTGAATGTTTTTCACCTCTCAGCAATACCTGTTAGGATCACCTGAATTCACTAGCTGAAGGTAGTTTTAAGACTTAAGAGAATCAATGTTCTTAAGGAACAAAGTTAAATTCTGGTGAAATCTTTGTGATTAATTATTAATTTCTGTTTAAAATGCTGCTGAAAATTTAGATACAATATATTTAGATTTTCCTAAAGAATTCTGAACCGTGTGACTGCATAGATCCATTTAAGACAACAGAGATACTCATGTGACAATCTAAAGTGCCTTCCTCCTAAAGTGGCATTTTGATATACTTTGGAGTCTTTTTATGGGTTATGTTAGCAATCTTCTTTGATAATTTGAGAATATTGACTTTTGCTGTTGCTGAGTATAAGATTTTCCTTCTAAAAGGTTTACTAAGGTTGTTTCACTTGGACACTTTGCTGAGACTGCTAGAAACAAACTTGTAATTGTTTTGTCTACTCTAGAGTTTGACTTGAAGGAATCATAACTTAACGAAGAGGTTCAATTTCTTTCACGGAACAATTTTGTTTAATAACCTTTTGCCATTTATATAATATAATGTTGTATAATTTATGTTTACCATTTTGTCAAGAAGACAGAATATTTTCCTAATGGATTTATTATATATTTTAATAACTAGGCAAAAGTAGCTGTAGAGCTCAATTAGTATTCTCAGATGCAATATTAAACCCTGTTACTTCCTATAGTACCTGCAGTGCTCATATAACCCTGCAAGCTGAAATTTTATAAGTGTTCACACTCTTTTAATACAGTTTTTATTGAAGCAATTGAAGTCACAATATGATTAAGTTTCAAGGTAATTTTTTAAGTGAACTTACAATTTGTGGCCAGATATGATGGTGACAAAAGGGTGAATGATTAAAAATTTTGTCATCTGCACAACTTAAAATATGTTTGTAAGTGATGTTGTAGTAGCACACGGATCAAATCCAAAACATAGACCTGTGTCCAGACCTTGCTCAGCTCATGGAATCACAACAGGTTGATGTATATAGGCTCCTAAATGAACATTTCTTTCCAAATAGCAAGGAAGTTGAAACAGAGACTTTTTTTATCTACCTCTAAATGGAAGTACAAAGAACCTCCAAACAACAGATACCTGTCTGATAGGGACCTTTATTAAATATGAAGGTTTTAGGACTTGTTTGGATGCTTGATTTGGGATGAATGCATTTCTTTCTCAAGTAGACTGTGAGCCCATGCCTGCAGTCTTTTAAGAAGTGCACTTTTAGTAACTAGAATGAAACACAAAAGCAAATGCTTGAAGAGCATAGAGAAGTTGTTTGCTTTTTCTTTAAATAGCTCTTTCAGATCATCTGTCTATATGGGTTCAACAACCCTCAGTCCTTTTTTTCTGCTGTAGTCAGGTGTGCTACCATCATCTGTATGGATGTGAAAGGACTCAGGGTTGTGCTTCTTTTCCACACTTTCCTTTGCCCACTTTGGAAGTGGCATGCTAATAGCATACTCGGGAATAATCATGTACTGTGAATAATTAGATGCAGATAGGTAAAAAGCCTTTTACTTTCTGTTGGTATGTGAATACAATAATCAAACTAGTCCTCCTTCTGCACACATGAGGGACACAATTAGAAGATTATCAGAGCAAGAATATTAGTTGTTTGAACATGAAGGGAGTCACATGGCTACTTTGCACCAAAGTAAAGCAACAAAATATAGCATCTATAGGTATACGCATAGTGATTACAATGTGATAATAATGTGCAAGACAGAAATGTAGCTGTATTGTGCTTGTAATGACAGTGTGATAGGTTGGTATGTAGGAAGAACCAAAACGTTCATGACCCATATAGTCATGTATGAATGATCATTGCTAGCCCTGCCTTGGATTCTGTGAAGAATTTTTACTCAGCTCTGGCTCCACAAGGGTTTAATACATGCAAATTAGCCTGGGCTGCATTTAGGTTTCTCATGTCAGAGGACCAGATTGTATTTCCAAATGACATTTGGGTCTACTTAAAAATAACAGTAACTGAAAACTAAAAGAAATCTTAGCTCTAACAAAGCTCCTTGTATCAGCCAAGATGAATTATCCCATACCTGTATGTTACGTTATGTGATTAAAAGAGAAAGGCTCATGTCCATGAACACAAAGGAGCCCAGAGGAACTACAATGTTGTCAAATGTCGCTTAACAGCTCTAAATGAATTGTTAGGAAAAGTTTGCTACCCAGAGAACAATGCAGGATATCCTCTGGGGTGAGGATGTACAGGACTGGAGTTGAAGGTAAGCTTGGAGTAATCATGCAACAGCCAGGGACTGTAGGCACTGAATAGCTTTTGATCCTATAAATGACTTTCCCAGATGCCAATGAAGCTATGTAAAATATATCTACCTAATGTTTCAAGGAGATGGGCTATCATGTTCTCCACTTTCAATCTGATAAGGGTTGAATAATATCACTGAATCCTGTTATGTGCCTGCCAAGAACCATCTCACAGCAGGTCTTGTTAAGTGAGATAATTCATTAATATAGAAAAAGTACCATAGACTTTTATAGTGCCGTAGATGTCTTTGGGGTGACAGATGCTGTAAATACAAATCAGTATTATTAATTGCAGTGGTTCAAATTTTTCTGTTACTGTCCATAAATTATTTTGGTGTTGCTTTTCTGGGGTGTGTGGATGTGGGTATTGTGTGTGTGTTTCAGGGAGCTGGAGTGAGGAGAGAGAGAGAGATGGAGAAAGGAGAGAGTGAGGCAGAGAGGGAAGGAGAAAGAGAGAAGGGAAATTTCTTTTCTTAAGAGCTCCAAGACTATTTGCTGTACAGAAAATATATTTGCAGCTGGTGAAAGGGACATTTGCTAAATAAATGATATTGTTCTCTTTTCTACAAGTTTTTCAGCAGGGGAGAATGGCTTTAAGTATTTGGTGACTGGTTTTAGAATAATGTTGAGAGGCTGTAATCTTGCAGAAAATACAGCTACTTTGAATGGACAGATATGTGGAATAAACAGCTTATACATAATCCCCTGTGAATAGACGTGGTATGTCTAAGGCTGGTTATGGATCTGCTATGTTAATTGGTGAGAATGAAGTTGAGTTCCCCAGGAATAAATCAGAGCTGTCAAACAATATCTAAAATGATACTAATTTCCTGGTTGGCACAGATAATAATGCTAATAGTTGTCAGTGGAATCTTTGTACAAAAGATATTACATTTCCCTACTATTTTATCTCCTAATAATGTCCTTATTTTCTTTTCACTGGTTATAATCTTAAAAGATGCACACCTCAGCTATTCTCAACAGAATCCACTAGTTAGCTACAAATAAAGCAGTGGACTGGTTTTTCTGGACTGGTTTGTTTGTCAACAATTGAAGAACATGTATTTTGAAGTGAAGTTAAGCTGAGCCCCTTTAGGACACTCTTTTCAGCTCTTCCTGAAGGCTGTTTTCCCATGCTATTTCTTCCTTTTTTGCAGATGAGTTTTGAAGACCTCTGGCCCACAGGACACAGTGGGTGTACCTCATGTCTTCGTAAATTTCTGCAAAGGATGGGACAGCATTTGACCAAGACAAGGTCACCCCATCTAAAATAAGTTAGAAAGGACAGATCATTCCTATTGACGTGGCACAAAATTGTAGACTGAATGAAGCATAAACTCCACAGAAACACATAAATAAGTGTAAATGAGCTTATGGTTTGCTCAGGATTATGGCAGATATAAAACTTTCCATTTTATTATGGCTGTGTTATTCATTATTAAAACTTAAGGTTCTGTTTTCCTTACTCTATGGTGTTTCACTAGCATGGAATTTTCTAACATGAATTCTTCAGAGTCATCAAATTTGTTTCTTGGTTTGGTTATTTTGCACTTTTGCATACATTGTGAATAGAAATTTGAGTTTATTGGCTGCAATCCTGGGTAGACAATCAGGAAAAACTCAGAAAGATTGAGAAAGTAATTTGTTACAGATTTCAATGGGACTTGCCCTCCTAAAACTTTAGAGACTGTTACAAATCCTTTTTTTGTGTCTTGTAATGTGTCCAACCCCCTGGATTTCTTTCACTCTTTGTCTTTCAACTACTGTCATTTGACCTATGATAGCTAATGATCACTAGCACTCAGGCAGGCTTGGGCAACTAAAAACAGATTTTAAAAAAAATTCCAGCTTTAGACTTGGCTAAGTATTCAGAAATGATTGTTTTTTAAACTTATTTACTTAATTACCTTAAATTAAACAAAAATTCAGATGTTGATATTTCAAATATATCTGTAATTACAGCAATACAAAATTGAAAAATGTCTTCAGCAGTCTAAAAATATATTTAACACCTGGAAAAAAAGGAAAGTAGAGTGAGCCTTTATTTTCTTAAGTGAAAATAATGTGATTTAGATAACTGATTTCTCAGTATGAGTAGGAGATAAGATTGTTAGAGATTAAAGGTTTGGTTTTGCATGTTTCTATTTTGAGGCTCTTTTAGTGGCTTAATTTCCAGACAAAATCAGCAGTTTCTTAAACAAGCAAATATAAAGAAACACCACCTGACCAAGAACAGTAACTTGCTAGCCACCTGTGTATGGAAATGTGCCCCAAACCTCTTAGACCAGAGGGTTATGGCTGAGATACCACGTGCCTCCCTGGAGAGGCTCTCTGTGACCAAGGTGCCAGATTCCCATTACAGTCAGTGCAGGTCAGATCACCAGTGCTTGTGGCCATGTGAACCACCTAAGGCATGTTCAGATATTGCATGAGAAAAGCCGCACTCTTGGGGAGGGGTTCTAGAGGCCAGACAGACCATCTAGATGGAATTATACTCTCACTTCAGGATAATTGAATTTGGCACCCACTGAGTACGATGCCAGGAGAGACTAGGAACTACTCAGGGATTGTTGTCCACCGCTGGGGATGCTACATACTTTTAATACTGATAAAGTGTTAAGGTGTCTCAAATGTAGTGCTTTGTAGACCAGTGTGTTATGACAATAAGTGGGTTTTAAAAGACTGTGACTCACTCTGATACTGCTGTAATTGAGGTTGTATAAATGCTTAAATGAAGTAGATATGCAAAAATCAGCTTGTTCATAACAAAAGGGAGCTTCATTAGCTGAAGAAATAATGAGCTCAAATATGTCCCTTGGCTCTTATACCAAAATTGATTTACACAAACAATGGAGCATATTGTAGGAAGATGTTCTGTTCTGTCACTTAGTGAGGAAAGCATCAAAACTGTTTAGAAATTAACTACTTTTCATACAGAAGGTCTGACTTCACTCTAGTAACTAACATGATTTATTTGAAGTCCCATTTAGTAGAGGCATTGCCTTGACATAGGCAGATGAAATATATATTTTGAAAACCTGTCCAAACTGTTTGCTTCTGACCTTGCTAGGTATGCACCATGAGTCTTTACTCTGCTATAAGTAAGGGTTTGTTGCTGATGAAGAAAGCCTCTGTTACTCTCTGAATACAGAATGTGGTGTGACCATGGATTATTTTTTACACATGTAAATACTGGAAATAAAACTTTGCTTCCTCAAAGACTAGTGGGATAAATCTGCAGTTGGGCTTCAGCAGTATCATGTCTTGTGATTTACTCAGCTGTAAAGAGTACTTGAAGGTAAAATGCCATATGATACAGCATTGTCTTCAGCATATCAAGGACTTGATTTTGCAAGCATTGATTTTGCAGAAGTGTTTTACTGAAAATTTTGAAATCAGGTAACTAGAGCTCACTACATTAGAGGTACAGGAGCACTTTGACTGCTGTGAAGAGTATAGACATCTTAAAACACTGGGAAAAACTGTAATTCCACTGCAGTCTGGGTTCAGCCAGGGCAGAGCTGAGTGAGATGGAATTGGTTTCTTTGTGCTAGTATTGTACCTTTTGTGTTGGATGGATATCTTGCAAGGTGGTCTCTTCACAAGTACAGCAATACAATTACACAAGTTCAGTGTATTCCAGGATTTTGCCTATAGATACCTACAACTGATTATCCAAAACCCAGATCCTGTTTGAGTTTTCACCCCTTTTTTGACAAAATAGCTAACAGATCCCAGAATGTTTATTTTTTTCTTTTAAGGCTAACGATTTCAGAGGTGAAGAAACAAAACGATTTCAAAACTTAAAAGATAAATTAGAGATATAAATACCAAAATTTGTAATACTGAGAAAATGTCTTGTCTCCTTGTAAATAACAACTTTAACTTTCTAATAAGATGTATGTGAAATGTGAGCTTATTTAGCATTAACTTTGCTCTAAAGATATTATGGAAGTTTTATTCAGACAAAAACTGATCTTATTTATAACTCTTATATGCATATTAATAACAGTCATATACTTATTAGTTCATTAAACAATTTTTTCATCAAAGAGATTTTTAATTAAGAGTTATAAATTCTAAACTTTGTGTTTTTTTTTCTTTGACTTTTATGGTGATTATCATATAAATATACATACATTTAGAATGAACAGTATTGGGAAATACTTTCTTAATTTCACTGTAGTATGAATTGCTACCTTCAGAAAGGTTCTGAAATAGCAGATTGCTGGTGATATGCCTTCCTGCATTATTTGGGAGAAAAAAATGCTATTTTTGATATTCAACTTGACAAATTCTTTGCTTGAATGTGTTAATGCAGTTTTCAATCCAAAGCTACCCTGTGCTGTGCAAATTGCAAGAAGTTGAAAAGATAAGACACACAATCAGGAATGTAGTGTCATACACCTGATACTCTTGAAGTGAAGCCATGAAAATGAAATGTCATTAACCCTAAATCTGTTCAGTTAGATAAACTCTCATTTAAAGAAAAAGAGTTTCCATAATCTAACATTATTAAGCATATATTCATATACTCACTTCTGTGTAGATTTTTCATTTTTACATTATGCATTGTGTTTCCAGCTGCAACTTGTAGAGCTTGTCTTAAATATTAGAATATACATTGAAAACTTTAGGGTATAAACACGCTAAGAAAGCTGTAACGATTTCAGAAGAAAATCTTGCCATTAAGAGAAATTCAGATTGAGACATTCAGAGCAAGGAATCTAAATATCTGAGAGGTGGAAACAGGCCTGTTTATGACATTGGAGGGAGCAGGATCCATCCCTACAAGAGCTTTATAAACCTTAACACATCCTGAGCCTTAGTTCCCTGCTGTGTCCAGTGTGATGGTGCACCTCCCCAGCCCCCAGTCAGCCCCCGTGGCCTGGGAAATCCACTGCACCCACCCAGCAGCCCACAGTGCATGGGAATTCCCACAGCACTCATCAGCACTGAGCGAGTGCACATGCGGAAATACCAACTCTGTAACATTTGCTGTGGAGAGGTAGCCATTTTAGTTAAATTGAGATTATTTTAGAAAGATTTTTCAAGTTTTTGAACTTTTTTCAGGTTTCCATTGGAATATCACCAAAGTTTGAGCAACATAGTTTACAGGGTCACAGGTGGATATTAGTGAATTGAGCCACTTGCATGCCTCAAATGTATCTTTATTACTTTGAAATCTGATATCGCATATGTAGGAAGATAAGCAGTTAATGTAAGTCCTTGAAAATCCATCCTATCCTTGATGAATGCAGTCCTAGATTTAGGATTCAAATATGATACTGTCATATTGCTCATTTTCTTAAAACAAGTAATCAATTTGCAACTGCCATTTCCATAACTATGCAAATACACTAATGTGCTTCTAAAACACAAAGGTACAAAATTATTTTCAAATAGTAGTCATTTAGACAAGACTGATTAGAAGCTTTATACATTATTAAGACTGTATAATGAGTTATTCAGTTTTAAAAATGGTTTTATATCTAGATTTATTAGATGCTTAAACTTCTCTCTATTAACACTAGAACCAGATGATCCACCCTGATCCCTTCCAGCTTTACCCATTTTATGATTCTGGCATTCTGTGACTTGACTTGAAACCACACTCAGTTATGTTTATTCCTGTTTCTAGAAATACTTATGTACACCTTGTAAGTTCCATATCTTACTCAAAATACGGAATGTTATCTATTATTTATATTTTTATTTTTCAAGACAAAAATGAAGTTATATAGATATATATAATGTTTTCAGCTGCAATTATAAACCAAAGACTAGAGATCATAACTAAAAGTCTCAAATTCTTCAGTTCAGGAAAAAGATTTAAGCACTATACTTTATGAAGATGTGAGTTGAATGAAGGACTAAGAATAGCTTTAATAGTACCAGATAATAGCTGAAAGTATTAATTAAATGGAAGTGAGAACTGCAGCAACTTCCCCAAGAGGTGTCTTTTTGTAGAAACATGAATACATAGAGAAGAAAGGAACTTCTTTTGCAGCTGACCATTTCTAGAAATGTTCTGTTTGAAAAACCACATAAATCATGTTAAACTTATATCGCTGAGTTTTTATTTGATTTAGGACATTAAATTTATTTTGATAACTATTATTTAACTAAAAAATGTAAATGCTTTAAGCTTCACTAAATTATCTATAAAACAATTGTGAAACTTTCAAAGAAATTAGGTGAAAAACAAAGTGATGACTTGACTTTGCCATTTTTTCTCAGATTTCAAATCTAAATTTTTGTGTAAACTCAGAATCATCTTTTCAGCTCTAAAATGTAGATTATGATGTAAATAACTCCACCTGTTCTTTTTAACTGATTCATTATACAACAGGATTTGGAAGGTGTTGCGGAGGGAAGACTCAGACGACTCAGTATGAGTTAGCAATGAGCTTTGTTTATTGATCAGTTACATGCCTTAATATAAGCCCCATAATGTGCCCATGCATATTCTGTAACCCAAGTGTGCTATTGGTGTGCTTTTGTAAGTCAACCCCCCTTTTTTGTTTCCCTTTTGCTAGTGCCAACATTCCCGTTTCCCATCCTCCTTCTGCATTCCTACCTGACTAAAAAACATCTTGTTATTGTATAGTTCCTTTGGGAAAGACACAGTGTCCTTCGGTTTACATTCTTAAACTAACTGACTACGCTGTTTTCCCATCTCCTCGGCCACAAGCCGTTCCATGCTCACATGCCCTTTGCCCTCTAACCAATCTTCCACAGGAAGGGAGTATTTTCCTGTATTTTAAGGTCCAGAAGTGAGTTCAAAGCAATCTCCATCTTACCGATTGCACTGTCTCAGGATTATATGAAATAGATTTGTTTCCCTATTTTTAAATGCCTTATGAAGAATATTGAAGATTCAAATAAGGTAAAGTGAAATACAGAACATTTGAAGTACACGACAGAATAAATTTGCCATTGAAGAATTTCAGAGTTCTTGTAGCTGCCTAAAGTCTATGTGTTGAATAAACTCTTTTGGTAAGTAAGAAGTTAAAGAAAGTTGTGATGAATAACACAGTAATATTAAAAAGTCAGTTAATCGGCTTCTTGGAATATCTCAGTTTGACATGTGATAATTTAGAAAATTTATTTTGATTTAAAAACGTAACTACTTAGAGAAACAGAAATGTAACTGTCTGGTTTTACCATAAAAGAGAACACAATCTGAAATGAGCTCATTAATTTTACTGTAACATCTGATATTGTTTGGTTAAACGCAGAGTAACTCTGATTAATTATTTAATTACCACAAAACAGACTCCTGTATATCAAGCCCAAGAAAAGTCTGCAGCCTCGTTTAAACTCATTAAGATGCCGCTATTGTGTAGGCACATTGTCGTGGTTTGACCCTGGCTAAGTGCCAGGCACCCACACCATCCGCTCACTCATTCCCTCCCCTGCCACAGCTTGGCAGAGAAGGGAAGGAGAGGGGGGAAAAAACCCCAGGGAATTAACACAAAGGTCCATGAGTTGAGATGAGGAACTGGGAGAAAACGCTCCAAGGACAAAGCAGGATCAACTTAAGTTGCAAAGTGAAATTTATTACTACCAGAGTTAGAAAGGATATGAGAAGTAAACCTAAACCTTTAAAAGACACGGTTCTTTTCCCCCCCACCC
>VYZT01018045.1:1799-15423 GCA_013400735.1 Pomatostomus ruficeps | reverse complement strand
CACTGGGCTGCACCTGCTACGGCTTCTCTTGGCATCTACGGCTACTGTTGCTTCTTCTGACATCCATGGCTGCTGTGGCTTCTGGCATCTCCCTGCTCCAACTTTGGCACCTTAACAGTTTTGGGGGCCTGCAGAGCTAACCGAGTTTCTACGGGACAAGCTTAATTCAGCACCTGGTTAGATAAGCATCTGGCTGCTGCTCGGGAGCAGCAGCTCTATCTTCTATTGCTTATCTCTGTACCGATGTTATGCCTCTGCAGTGAGAGCAGAGCCCCTGATGTTAATTGAAGCAGGTAGGAGCAAAGAAGAGAGAACGGACGCTCTGATAGTGTTACCCAGACCTTTATTGTCCTTCTTCAGGATGCAGGCTATCAGAGAGACCCCTAGGGGTTTGTTACATAGGGTTTTATATGGAAAGGGAAGGGGTGGTGATAAGGTGAGGTCCAGGGTTCTTATCAAATCGCAGATTGACATGGGATGACAGTTTTCCAATGAGTTCTGGGCAAAGGTGGAACATATTTGCATTAACCTATGAACTTTACAGAACAGCAGAAGTTTCTGGCAACTCTTGAACAGTAATACAGTGTGATGAATATTAAAATACCAGAGGTGGAACAAAATCTATGATTGACAGGGTTAAAATGTGGCAGCTAGGGGATTTCCCCCTATCCCACTGCCACAGCACCTCACCCACAGACTGCGGGCGGATCTCTCTGCACCCCTCATGGACCCCATGGACTGCGGGGGGGACACCCTGCCTCACCATGAGCTCACCACAGCCTGCAGAGGAAATCTTAGCTCCAGTGCCTGGAGCACCTCCTCCCCCGCCTTCTCCACTGACCTTGGTGTCTCCATGTTGTTTTCCTTCACATGTTCTCACATCCTCCTCCTTCTCTAACTAAAGGCAGCTGCATGCACACTTTGTTTTGATTTTTCCTTAAATGTGTCATCACAGAGGCATAACCAACCTTTCTAATTGGCCCAAACATGGCCAGTGGCATGTCTGTCATCTTCAGAGCCATCAGAGATTGGCTCTTCTGGAAATGGTGAAGAATTCCAGAAGCTTCTCACAGGAGCCATCTTTATGGCCTCCTCCCCACTACTAAAACCACAACACACATTTGAATGACTCCCTGGAGACTGAGAGTGGAGACAAAAGGAACTTAAGGTTTCCACCTCCACAGACTGCAGTTCAGATCCACTTTGTCCCCTGGAGCTCAACATGAACAGTCACTGATGGCTGCATTGGTGGTTTTGGTATTTCCCAGTTTGTGTTAATGCAAGTGTAACAGATGCAAAGGGCAGGACTCTTCTCCAGATGAAGGCGTGAAGTAGTAGAAGTGTACAGGGCACACACACGGCACACACACAGGGGCTGGGTATCTGAGCTCTCACGGTAGTCTTTGGCCAGCTAATCGAGGGAGTCTAGAAAGAGATTTAGGTTGTGCTGACACTAAGTACAGCATTGCTTTCTGCCATAACTAGATATACAGAGCAGGCTGAGATCCCTTAGGGTATCTTGCTTAGATTCCATTTGCCACTCCAGAAGGCTCCAGAAAACTTTTTAAAGACTCCATGTTATATCTGCCAGTTCCCTGGGGTCTGGTGTTGCTCAGGGTCTTGGGGTATCTTAGATGCCTTGTCCCATTCAAATTTGTGATGTGATTTGTAAAAAAAAAAGGAGTCCAATCTGTAAGGAGCCAAGAATTTCTTGCCTGCCCAAGTGAAATAGGACCACCTCAGGTTCTGATCCAGTTAAATGATGCTTCTGCCAACAGTACAAACTGACCAATTTAAATAATTTAAATTATGGGGATGAAGTTAATAATGCAATTAAAATTTATCAGCTCTATCTATTGAGGAGCAGCAGAAGCAGAGCAGTTCTGTCAGGGAGTACAAATGAGGTGCCACAGGTGAACCCATGCCCTCACTGAAGGATGCTGTCCTGAAGAAGGTGAGCAGGGCGAGCAGAGCTGCAGTGGTGACAACAGAGTGCAAACTGCAGTAACTTGATTGCTTTGTAACTAAAAGGACCAGAGCAACTTGCACAGTACCATATTTCCTGGCTGCAGGACTGTGTGTGGGCAGCAGAATGAAGCTCTGTATCTCAGCTGACCATGGCTCATGTAAACTCTTTGATTTGGGAGTCTTTATTTAAAACCGCTACCCAATGTTTCCATGGGATGGTTGACAACTCCCATCCAGCAATAGTACTGAGATAATCACTAATGCCATTAAATATGGCATAGTATTAAGCAATGCTGGGAATATTTAGCAAATGTCTAGAGCATGCCCTCAAGTGAATTTTTTTAAACTTCTCTTGTCACCAGTCCTAAAGATGGAAAAACATTTTTACACCACATCTATGAATGGAGATCAAATACTTGGGAATTTATGCCCTATTTAATTTACCAATAGTTATTAATCTTCAGTGTAATATGAGAGCCAGTCCCATTTCCTTGGAAAGACATTCCAAATTCTAGATGAAATAATGGTCTGGGCAGAAATGTGTGATTCTGTAAAATAGTGTAATTATACAGAATGTGAAATTTATGAGCTCTTAATTCCTGAAGCAATTGTATTTTACTTCAATACTTTGCATAGCTATTTGATATACACACACAGGATGTGCATATGATGATGTACATGCATTTCCTTTATGAACACTGTGTCACACATTCAGGGAGTGCAGTTAACAAAAAAATAAACTTGCTGTGCCAACGTTTTTTCTGCCCTTCCAGACTTAGTAGGGCATGTATTTTTATAGTTTAACGAGCTTTCCTATTAAATTTTGAAAATGAATCTATTATTGACATACTTGAAACATATTCAGTTAGTCTTGATTTAGTGTATTTGATTTAAAGGCTTTTGATTATTTGTTCCATGTTCTAACTTGACAACTTAGAAATAGAATGAAATTAACCTGTCAGGAAGGATTAATGAACAAATTTTGTTCACAAGTTTAGAAGATTTACAAGAATTTCACTGCAACTGCTCTTGCCATTGAACCAATATTCATTTCTGAAAATGGATTAAAGGTCCATGTGATGGTATCCTATACTTTCATATATTAATTAACACCCATTTATCAGAGGGGCAAAATGACACTATGTAAAGCAGTGAACTGCTCTGTACTTTAATTAAAGCCAAATTGTTTCTTATGCTAAAGAATGAACATATTTACAGATTGTTAGTATGTACATTAAATACAAATAAGCATAATGGATGAAATAACTAATTAATTGAATGTTAGTTGAGCCTATTTTTATTGCAATCAGTATCCTGTAAATGTACTGCTTAGCTGCAGTACAGAACTATTTATTGACAAGGTGTGTTTCACTGAGAGGCTTAGTGAACTATTCTTAATAGTTCTTAATGAAAATGTACATCAGAAGATGCTTCTGTAGTCTGCTAGTAAGATGTGAATAATTTCTTAATTCTCAGTGCTCAATATTTTTCAAATTCAGTTTTCTTTAGCTTTGATAATCTGATAAATGGCAGCACTGAAGGAGAAGGTTTGAGTATGCCTTTAAAAAGTTGTTTTCATTCTGCCTCATCTCAGGCTCCAGCTGAGGAGGAGTGAGGGCAAGGCATGGACCATGCAATGTCTCTTGTTTTAAAACATACTTAATGTGATTACTAAGGGAGAAGAACTTTAAATTGTAACTTTATCTGCAGTAATTTTCTTCCTTCATTGCATATGGATTATTGTGAACAGTAATGAAAGCAGAAAATAATTGTAATAAATTTCATCTGCTGTAAAAAGTAATTAAAAATGCTTTAGTTAAATATTAAAAAACAAATTTTCTATCTGGTGTTGTGGTTTTAGTAGAAGGGAGGGGGCCATAAAGATGGCTCCTGTGAGAAGTTTCTGGAGTTCTTCACCATTTCCAGCAGAGCCAATCTCTGATGGCTCTGAAGATGATGGACATGTCACTGGCCATGTTTGGGCCAATTAGAAAGGTTAGTTACGCCTCTGTGATGACATATTTAAGGAAAAATCAAAACAAAATGCACACGCAGCTGCTTTTAGTTAGAGAAGGAGGAGGATGTGAGAACATGTGAGGGAAAACAACATGGAGACACCAAGGTCAGTGGAGAAGGAGGGAGAGGAGGTGCCCCAGGCACTGGAGCTGAGATTCCTCTGCAGGCCGTGGTGAGCCCATGGTGAGGCAGGGTGTCCCCCCTGCAGTCCATGGGGTCCATGAGAGATGCAGAGCCACCTGCAGTCCGTGGGTGAGGTGCCAACATTGGAGCGGGAGATGTCGGAAGCCGCAGCAGCCGCAGCAGCCATGGAAGAAGCCGCAGGAGCCGTAGATGCCAGAGAAGCCGTAGCAGGTGCAGCCCAGTGAGAGACAGAGACTGAGATAAAAGTCCCGCAGTTTGTGAAGGAGGTGACCACGCTGAAGCGGGTGGATGTCGGAGGAAACTGCAGTCCAGGTGGGAGACCCGGTTGGAGAGAGAGGGGCCCCCTGCTTCCATGCTGGAGCAGTTTGTCCTTGGAGGACTGCATTCCGTGGACAAGAAAAACCACGCCACAGAGGTTCAAAGAGAACTGTCTTTCGTGGGAGGGACCCCATGGCAAAAGCAGAGGAAAAAACTCCTCTCCCTAAGCAGGGGAAGAAGATCTTGGAAACGGACTGACCTGAACCCCCACACCCTGTCCCCCTTGCACTGTTAGTGGGAGGGAGGGAGGGGTGGGGAGTGGAAAGAACGGTGTCTTTTAAAGGTTTAGTTTATTTCTCATATCCTCCTTCTAACTCACGTAGTAATAAATTTTCACTTTTGCAACTTTTAAGCTGAGCCTGGTTTGTCCTTGGAGTGTTTTCTCCCAGTTCCTTATCTCAACTCATAGACCTCTGAGTTAATTCCCTTGGTTTTTTCCCCTCTCCTTCCCTCATCTGCCCAGCTGTGGCAGGGGAGGGAACGAGTGAGTGGCTGCCGTGGGTGCCTGGCACTTAGCCAGGATCTAAACCACGACATCTGGTCAAAGGAAACATACACCACCTGGCCTCTATATGAAAATATGTTCTTGTTCTAAAATCTAGTAATTGCATGAAATTTGTTTTGCACTCGGATTGTGATTGAGGCAACTGACTGACTCGACTGAGATGCCTCAGTGACTTCAATGTGATTAATGCAAAGTAAGTATCTTCTTCTTGTGTTGGGATCAGCTGCCTAGAGAGACATCTGCTTTCGGTGGATGGGTACAGTCAATCAGGTGGTTACACAGGTTGACTATTAATGCCTGGATTATTGCCTAAATTGTATTAGGGGCTGCATCAATTTGGTTGTGGTCTGCAGTCAGGCACAACTATGGTATAGAAAGGTGAGGAAAAGATGGGAGAACCATGGTGAATAAATTGTTTGAGGAGACAAACAGTGGACAATGACTGATGTTAGAAAACAAGAGCAAATGGAGGTTAGCAGCTGAACAGGGAAATCTGGAATAAAAATGATTTACTCCTGTTTCCTATTGCAGCTGCAGTGTTAAAATTACTCTGTTTTTAACAGAAATTATTATTTTGACACAGCCATTTCTTGAATTGTAAAAATGCAAGCAGGTGTAATTATCATCTTTTCCAAGTCATGCAGAATCTTACCTAAGACAGAAACCAAATTTGCATCCAAATTAAGTGACTTTTTCTGGTTTTAGAGGACACAAATTGATCTCTGTCGTTTAAATGTACTAAGGAAGATACTTTTCAATTCTTTAGAAATCACATGTAGAATGGCTTTGTGTAGATAATCCTTCTTGTTTTCACTGTCCTAGAGTAGTAGATACTCTCTCTTATCCTGTTGTTCTCTCAGGTATTCCTTTTACAAACCACACTATCTTAAACAAGGTGGTACAAACTCAGTGATTTCATTATTCGGGCAATGGTTGTAAGTTCTTAACAAGCTGCTTGCCAAAGGTTATGTTAATTTTCTTTTGATCTACATAAGAGTGAATTTCATTTTATGCACAGCATGTTTATTTTGTATTGGAGTGATATTTAAAAAAAGACAGTTCATTAAGTAATTTCAGCGTATTGACAAATGGGTAGGATTAAAGACTATTAAAACAATGACTCTTCAGTGTATCATTCACACCACGATGCATTTTAGTATTAACAAGACAACTCTGACTGTCTTATGATGGTAATTTTTAGATACAGTGATTTCTCCAGGACATTATTCTTGTAAATAGACTTTAATTATTCAAGTTCAGCAAGTTTTAAAATATAAGTTATCCCGATCATTTAATTGAAATACAATATAACGTCAATAATATTAGGAAAAAAGACTCTTACATCCAATATATTTTTGCATGCTTTCCATAGGAAGAAGACTTGAGCTTTAGCCAAGACAGTTTTTATGACTTTTCTTTAATAAAATGAAAGTAAACTTTGGAGTAAGGAAGTACCAGTTAGGGAACTTGGTAAAATTTCACCAGCGATTTGCACAAACAACTGTGTCTGCTTAAATTGTAGGCACATTAGTACTAATATTTTATGTTAAGCAATCACAGGTTACTAAAAGTTACTGGACAAGGGTTAAAATAACCCCCACAGAGCTTATCTACCCTGCAGTACAATGATTCCAGGTTCTATTGAATTGACAGAAATCTCTGCAGGTCCTGGTGTTACCCTTTTTTCCTACAAACAATCCAAGTTCCCATTGATCTTTCCAGTTAGATGTGTTGTCATATGGCCAGGTGGCTTTGTCTTTTCTTACGTCCGTTTAAGTGTCTCCTGAATAAGCAGCACATGCAGAACATGGGCCTGAGTGCTGGTTACTCTGGATCAAGCTTAGACAGACGGGGACATCCAAGGAGAGCCTCAGATTGCTATTCCCCTCTGTAAGCAACGCTTGGACTGTTACCCACAATTTAACTGCACTCCTGTGTGCCTTCATGCACCCTCATTAATCACAGTGGATCTTGCCTGTGTTTATTTCTGAACCTTCAGCTGCCTCTTGTCCTGTGCCACCTCCACTGGAATCATTGCTGTTACTTGCTTACAGCATGGCACTGGAGAAGTGCCCTGCAGGGAGACTTATACTCAGTATATGGACACACAACATCATGTTAGTGCTGAAGAAAGGCCAGGAAAATCCCTTCTTCCATTTGCTGTCTTACCTTTTAATTGACCTATATTTTTTCCCCACTCAATACAGAATTTATACAGCTTAAAGTGTTTTTATTTGCACTCACCAGTTCTGAAATGCTGAAATAGTTTCCAATAACAAGGCTCAAGTAAAAAAAGTGTAGGTGATTGATTTTGTGCTTATTTTACTACATTAAGATGGTATTGAGGTACATCAGATTTCTATTTATAACAAATTAATGGTTTCAGTGTGATTTTACTCTGAGACTAATTAGATACGTAAAGTTAAATATGTCTGAAAGTCTATTTTCAGAATCAAGACCTCACTCTGAGGTTTTAAAAACTTAAATAATTTCTATCTTTTCCTGTCTTAGCATCAGGATTATGAAAATGAGGGTCATGCCCGTATACAGGAACCTTTAGCAAGGGCAACTGTCCACAGCTGGACTTTCAGTATTTATAATTTGTAAAGCCACAATCAAAAGAACCTTGCATTAGCATAAACATTTTTGCAAAGGGAAATAATCAAAGTGTTTATACAGTTTCTTAATTTTTCTGCTTTGGGATCTTCAAAAAGACAATGCAAGTACATGGATGGATGGATGGATGGATGGACGGATGGACAGACGGACGGGTAGATAGATAGATAGATAGATAGATAGATAGATAGATAGATAGATAGATAGATAGATAGACAGACCTCCTTCATTAAAATTGCAAAGGTTCCTGGGGACAAAAAAGCAATTTGTGAAAGGACAGAGTTAAACATTTTGCACAAAGGAAATTAATAAAAAGTTCCCCAGTGGTTCTGAAACAGGGTTGCTAAAATATTTTCCTTGCTGTGCGTGGGATAATGAGGTTGTAATTTTAACAGAGAGTTGCACACTTGGACCACAATGGCACAATAGTTCTGCTTCTAGCAGCATCTAACAGCTTTTTGCACCTCTTCCTGGGGGGTAGGGTGGTCTGCAGAACCTCTGGCCCTCGGCCCTTTCCCATGAGGGTGCTGCCATAGTTATAACCATAGGAATTTGGAGAATCCTTCCATGGGTATGCACCACTGGAGGTTTATATCTCTGAGGCCAAATGCATTACTTGCATGTAGGCTGAAGGTGAAAAAATCTCTGTCAGGCTTCTTACTTCTCTCACTCCAAGGGTAAATATATTTTATCCTTTTACTTCTTTATATACATGTACAAAATGAAATATTCTGTTAAACACATGCTTTTGAAACTATTCATAACAGCACAGCAAAATAGGACCGCCTCTACCAAATGCATCTGGTAATAAATGTTAAAGAGTGGAATAACAGAAAAACATGTAAAAAATATGAGAAATTTCAGGGTCATAGAGCTTCAGTCAAAAGCTTTCACAATATGTGTGTGAGAAATTGTGGTTGCTCAAATATATTTCTTGTCAGTATATTCTCTAATAAATTAAAAACATTAAAAGACTGATTTAAAATTGCAAATCTAACACAACTTCTAAGACAAGTATTGCAAAATTGATGTCTGGTTTTTCTTTTTTTCTTTGTTGTTGTTGTTGTTGTTGTAGTTTCTTTTTTGGCTTTTTTTGGTAGCGGTTGAGGAAAGACAAAATTGTAATAAAGTTTTCTGCATTAATATGTGCCTACTACTGCATGTGCAGAAAGAGAATGGCTTATTTTCCTGTTTAAAAAAAAAAGTGTAGAAGTGCACTGCTATTAATTTAAAATTATTATACTGTAAGTAGACTAATGCTTTCTGGGAAATGGAAAAACAAAGAGATGGGTTGGTGGTAACTTATAAATTGTATGAAAAGAAGTCTGTTTCTGCTTTAGAGAAAAAATATATAAAAAGAAAAATAAAAGGAAATGTTAAATGGAAAAAAAAAAGAGAAAGTAAAAGGGATGTGTGTGTAGAAATGGAGACAAAGAAAGATCTGTTAAACAGAAAATTTGGAATAGAGTTGCATGAAAGCTTTGATTGTTTCTATCTTGCTGTGGAACCAGTCTGCTGGAGATCAGGACTCAGTGCTTTACAGTCCCCCTTTGGGCTTACTGAGCCTGTTAGGACAAGTTCAGAACATTTTACAAGTTCAAGCTTTCCCTGCAATCACCTTCACTGGAATAATGAATAAATCGCATCTCAGAATTCCAAAGCAGAAACAAGTGACTTTATCCAATATTCATTTCTATGGATATGCTAAGAATTGTACAAGGGAATTTCAGTTTTTCATAGAATGAGAAATAATCATGTGGCTATAAATGTTTACTTGATCATTTATCTTTTTTCTTGCCTAGCTCTAGGCCAAATCAGTGTTAAAGAAAACAAACCTTGAAAACTATAACAAAAAATAATTCTGTGCCTGTTTTACCAAAAGGACACAGAAATCTGAAGATTCTCTGGAGTGCTTACTCCTTTATAAGGAATGCTATATTATCTTCTTGCATTTTTACCTCATTCAAACAAAAACAGTAATATAACCTTAATTGTGAATCCTCTGGGTGTGAGGTGAGAGGACATTCAATACTACAGATTTATTAAGAGGCAGCTGTTACATTGCCATGGAACATGATGACATGGTACGTATTTCTAATCAAAATGTTTGGTTAACAAGAAGGTCAGAGAAGCAATTAGTGGTGGAATACAGTTCTACTGTGTGCCACATACTATTTGACCAAAATAAAAACTGACAGCAGGGTGATTTCTGCTGTTGGAATCACAGAGATGACCTAGGGCACTCTATCAAGCTTAGTTTGACCCTGACAGCTTTTGACCAGCTATTTGTTGTCATATCTTTCTGACTGAACAAGATGACAAATATACACAAGACCTCATGCTCAAATGCTGCATTCTGTGAAGTGAGACAGATTTTGACCTTTAATTGGTAGAGGTCTCTGGGTCTTGTGACTCCACATCTGCTATCTTTATTGTCTTGTAGTGGACAGAAATTCTGTTAACTACTGTAGCAGTATGTGCTCCCACAGTAGGAAAAATGTAGCTGCAGTTAAATGGCATTGGAAGATTTTTTATTCCACAAGACAGTCCTTTTTTTAAAAAAATAGATTGTTCTGACTTTACAGAAGACGAGAGGTTTTGCTCCAAGTAATAAGACTAATGATTCATGTTACTCAGTACTGATGCAGAGCCCTAATGTGACAAAACAAAAGAAAGGATTTGGGCTCAGTTTGAAAATAGTTGAATAAATAAATAAGAACTTTGTTCAGTGCCATAACATTTGAATAAATATATCTTTACAATTTTTTAATATCATCAGTTTCAGAAGTTAGCCTTTCAAAAGAGGAGGAAGAAATTATTAATAATTTATTTTTGTGTCAATAATCACAATGAAAGCACTCTTATCTTTAATTTTTCTATAAAGGATTAATATTTTTCAGTTGACCTTTAGGACATGTAGATTGCCCAGGCAGAATTGTTTACTATGGATGTTTTCATTTGCCATCAAGTAAAAGTTGGCTAAGCCTTGAAGTATAATTTCTTTACTTAATTTCCCTCTGTTTTGTGTGCACTTACATTTTTCCATGCATATGACGTTGGTATCTGAGTATGTTCAATTGTTTGTGGACTGCTGTTCTATCTTTCTGAATACTAAGTTTGCAAACAAAAGTTGAGAAAAACTGCCTTAGGTTATTTAAGAAGTATAGAAGGGTTCTTCACTGGGAGCTGACTTGTGAAAAGAGGGTCAAAAATCACTGAACAACACACAACAGAAGATAGTTTATAAATTAGCCAGAAGAGTATCAATAACCATGTGGCTTCTCATTCCTGCTCTTGGACTGCTTTTGTAAAGCCTTTAATGGGTGAGCTGGCTAGATGAATCTCTTGTGATCTCAGTTCCTTTTGTCTTAGTCCTTCCACACATAACAGCTCCAGGAAGGCATGAAGAGGTCACTGCTCAAAGGGACCAGGAATTTTCACAGTACCAATCAGCTGCTTCTCAAAGCTTCTGGTTCCTGCACTTACCAGACCGCTTTGCCAGGAAAAACTCACGAATAATTGTTATTTGCCACATTCCTCTGCTTGCCATTCCCAAAGTTTGCTATTCAGCCCCCACTTTTATTGGTCCTGCATTCAGCTACCTGCTGTCTGCTTCCCTTTCCAATGACTGTTCCTCAGACTACTCTTTCCAAATTACAGACTGCTAGCCTGTAGCTAGAGTCTATCTCACACTCAATCACATGCTTTTTCCTCTGAAAATCTCCATCACTGCTTTGCTTTTTGTTCCCTGGTTCATCAAGCATACCCTAAAATGGTGCCTGAGTCCTACCTACCCTATTTGGGAAGGACAACAGGACTACCAGCATATTAAAATGTGTACTACAATGTACGTGGAAGTATACAGACTTATTTGATATAAAAATATAACTGCATTATTTAGGCTCTGGTGAATCATTTAAGATCTCATAAAACACTGCTTCTGACATTAATAGAAGTCAAGAGAGATTTGAACATCTTCACATTACTTATTACAAGTTGTCTTAAAGTGAAGTGTATAATGATTAATGGTAATGACTTATGATGGAACAATGTATAGTGGGTACCATGCTGTCAGCACCAAGGATTTTTCTCTTATGAGAATATAGTTCCTCCACGGAGTCTTTAATCATATAGTTGATTTTAGTAGGCATACATATGAGGACTATTGTTTGGCAAAGATTTCCAGATCCAGGCTGTTGTCTAAGAAAGATGTTAATGATAAAAGCAGGATAAAAAATACTTTGACAGTAAAACCCTTAAAGTACAAGGCTGAGAGGTATTACAAATGCTAATGTCATCTACGGAACACAGAGACGCCTGTAGAGACCCGCAGAAAAAGATACTAGAAATAGAGAAGAAATCTATAGAGTCAGACTGAATGAATGTGAGGAGAAAGTAGGCTATAAAACATATATTTACCAGAATGTAGAAAAAGAAAATAATGCAGAAAATAAGGCATTTATTTGCAGCATGATAAAGGCTCATAACTGGAATTGTGTCACCAGAAATACCACAATTCGATCTCTTATTCCAAGTGAAAGCTGTGGTAACAGTCTTGATGAACTGTATGCTGATGAATACTCTGTAAATAGTAATCATTTGCAGTAGTAGTTGGATGTTGTCTCTTTCTGTTTTACGTTTGCATTTGGTGCAAGAAGGGTGTGAAAGGAATCTTCTACTCCAGCAGTTTGACTTGTCCCAATTAAAGCTGCATGAAAATAATTAAACTCCACAAACTTTATACAGCTTTAAAATGTTAGTTGGGAGGAATTTATTTATTTATTTTTAAAATTAAAGTCGCAGCAATTAGGCCATTCTCTCTTCCTAATACATTACCTGCCTGTGGTTGAACACTGGGAATTTTTGTTCTGAAATATTCAGGGCTTTATTCAATTGTCTAAAGATAAGTTTCTAATTAAGATACCCTGACTTAATCACATGGGGCTGGTGGGTGCCTTTAAGACCTATGAGGTACATGTGCCCCTCTGAAAAGGCAGTTGCAGTATCTCATATGGTGCAGTGTGTCTGTGTCAGGCAACTAATTTGTTGCTCAGATATGCTGAATGTGGAAGCAATCAAAGCAACAATATTTCTTCAAACAAAATTAAAATATTTCTTAATATAAATTCCTATTTTACTCTCTGTTAAAATGCACACATTAGCACATAAGACCTACAGGAGACCCACATTCCTTCCTTGTGTTGGTGTGGAGGTGTGTACGGAAGTGTGTAAATAATTTGATGAAACAGCGTCAAAAGGGGGGTTCAAACTGGGGTCTTGCAGAACACTTCATTGGGGTCCATTCTCAAAGTGCCCAAAAGAAGTGGGGTATTGAGAACAGACTTCATGGCAAATTGAGGACCTCTTTCCCTGCCCACCTTCTTCTTAAAGCAAAAATATTTCTGTGGAGCGGATGCACCACCTGTCCTGCAGTCTGGCAGATCACTGGGTCTACAGCACCCATACTAGTAGGTCCCACTGTGATGGAGCAGGAACAACATGGTCTCTGCAACAGGCAAAAGCTGAACAGATCATCTGTTGGTAAGGGATCACAGAGGAGTCCAGCACATCTGCTTGTTCAAGAGTTTATTGGCCAGGTACTGTCATCTACACAGTGCAAACCATGGCACATTCAAACCCTGTGTTTTTACACCTTTCTTGCTATGGTGCTTATGTCTGCATAAAGTCCAAAGCAATGATTAATTGCTCTTTTAGAACATATTTTTTAGTTCTACTAAATTTGTGCTAAAGAACATCACTATCCACAGTTTTCTGCTTTCTTCTGGGTTATTGTTGAATTTCCTACTATCTTTATGTTAAGTAGAGAATTTTAGCAATTGCTACAATCCTAATGCACACAGCAAGGGACTTGGGACAAATTTGCCATCTGCTGTTTAATATTTTAGTTGTGAATTAATGTTTTGCTGATTTGGTATTATACACCTAATCCTAGCAAGTTCACTGAAATCCCAGGAATAATAAGTTGGTTTTCTTCTTCTTCTCTCTCTTTCTTTTTTTTTTTTTTTTTTTTTTTTTTTTTTTTTTATTGTGAGGAAC
>VYZT01018041.1:15464-56725 GCA_013400735.1 Pomatostomus ruficeps | reverse complement strand
AAAAAAAAAAAAAAAAAGCATGTGGACTGTTCTGCTTTTTTTGAAAAGTAGAATATGCTAAACCAAGCATGAAAGTCTACATACAGAAAAAAAAGAGGGGTTTTTAAAGTTAAAACAGTTTTCACTCACTTCAACAAAATATTAAAACAGATTGACTAAGAAAGGGTTCAAAACCCTGCAAATTACTCTGCTTCCGTGTGATGATACCACCAGGCTCTGCCACTGCTCTATTTTCTGTGTAATTATTTTTTTTAATATAAATTGCACATCGCAAAAAACCCATAAACTTTTCTTGAGGAAGTTTTTCAACAGCAGGTTTTCCAAGCTCCTAGAAAGCAAATGCACTCTGAAGAGCTCAGCAACCCAGTAGGTCGGGTTTAAAATAGAAACTTTTATCAAGAGATGAAGGGATGACCTGGCCCTCCCATCTTGACTTGTGACGTGTTGGGGTGCGATCAATCCCGAGAAACCAGAGAAAGAAAAAAAGGGAGAGAAAGCTGCACTGGGAACATGGAAACAGGAAAACTCTGCACAGCTTGGAAGGTCCAAACAGACAAATAGGAAAGAGGGCTTAAAGCTTGAGCAGAGTGTAAAATAAAAGTCTTTTCTCTCGTGTCTCCAGTGAGACTCAAGCACAGCCTGAAGTGTGGGGATAAATGTACCCCAGAAGCACATTCAGTGCTGGCAGCTTCAGCAGAATCCAGAAGGATTCCAACTTTTAGGATATTTCGCTGTCATCTCTTGGTGGGAGTGAAGAAAATGTGTGAATTATTCTCAACTAAACAATTACAGTTAATCCATTTCCTTTTTTTTTTTTTATGTTCCCCTCGCAATTCTAAGTCTTCACACAGAAAGAGATGTTTTAGGAAGCAAGGCAGTGGCAAGAAGTCAAATTCCAACACGTTTTTTCCCCTAAATTTTGTATTTTGCAGTCACTAGAAATCTGGGATTACACACATGCCAAATGGTTTAGGATCCCTTGCTGAACCCTACAACTCCAGATTCCCATTTTTCTGTGGCATTTTGTGCTCCTCACAGCCACACAGATCACGTGCACCACGCCTGCGAAGCACTGGGAAAGCTGCTGCCCAAATCTGAACAAATATCTCTAGACTTCACAAATTTCAGGAAAATAGCTGTTCCCAAACCTCAGTACTAGCCCACGGAAAACTTCCTGGAAGACTCAATACTTAGTTATACACTTAGAAGAAAAAAAACCAAAAACCAAAAAGCAACCAAACAAACAAACAAACTCCAAAAAACAAAAACCCCCAAAAAACCTAACAAAATAAAACAAAAAAATCCCCATTATTTGGCATTTAAACTGTAATAAGTTTGTATTAATCAGTTATGTTTAACTTGTGACTACATTTAACTTTTCTGTATATTGAAATTATATTTATATAATTAATAAAATATACTATATAAATTATCTTTATATTGTGTATATTTTGTATATATTCAGTACATCAGGGCATAGTGAAAAAGTAAATCCTTATGATCCAAGATCCACCATTCTGTTTTGGAAATTCTAAAACAAACTTACCACAGTCTGCAAGGCTTGAAACAGATTTGTATTGATAATTAAGGAAAATATTTGCACTCCCATCACAGGCAGAAGAAAGAAAAATACAGGGGGTTTGTTTCCTCTAAAGCTCAAGGTTTCAGAATTTTTTCACAATGAGTTTGGACTTAACTCGTTAAAACAATGCTTGCTTTTAGACTTTTGCGTTTATCCTCTAGAATAATTAGGAATTAATTATTTCCAATGCTAATGTTTCAATAATTATTTCCAAATAATTTCCAACTTCTCCATGCTGTTCTAGGGGAGCTGACCATGAAGAAGTTTTATAGAGAGGGCTGATACAAACTCGAATTCAGATGCCATCAAATCTTTACATGCAAAAGAGAAAATGTAAATGTTTTTAATGGCCACCAGTGGTTGCTCTGTATGGGGCCCTGGAGGCTGCACTGCAGCCCAAACAAATTCCACACTCTGATGTTAAATTCTGGCATCAGCAACTCTTAATAATGCTCATTCTTTCTCTGAGCAGCCCTGGGCATGGAGCTGTTCTCTACCTTTGAGGTCAAGAAAGGAAGGAAGCTTTGTATTTCTCATAGAATTTCTCCTGAAAGTCACTGGACAACTTCCTTCTGCTTTTCAGCAGCACACACACCCCAAAGACACCCACAACACGCTGGAAATAGGTGCTGATAACACCAGAATTTTTCATTTCCCTGTGAACCCACATTTCCGAGCTGCTCTTTTATTCTCCCAAACAGATTCTGAGCCTGGTCCAGTCAGCTAATCCAGCTCTTTGCTGGCACTTCGGCGTTTTGGTGGCACTCCTGGCACATACCCAGCAGCCTGAGAAGGCTGGAAGCACCGGCTCACTCTGTACCGCCTTTGAGGCAGTGGCAATTTCATACTTTCATGTACAGAACATTAGAGCTGCAGTTCTGGTGCGTTTTGTAGCTTCTCGTGACTTTTCTGCAGGGGTTCGAGTACTTCACAGGAAAAATCAGTGCTGAACATCCAGCATGACCTGACTAGGAGCGAGGAGAGAGAAGAAACACTTCTCAGGATGCTGCAGTTGGTGCTACTTCACTGCATTCCTTCTCTGACAGGAGCCACGGTGAAGTTTCAGTGAGAAAAGTACAGATCTTAGTTTGGGGGTTTTTTGGTAATGGCAATTCTAGTTAGGACAGTGATGAAAAAAAAATAAATCCATCAGTTTGTGTTGTTGAATATCGTTACTGGATGAAAGTTTAAATCTTGTCTCTTTAAAAAGCCGTATAAAGCGGCATCAACCAATTATTAATTTACTTAAATAGCAAATGCCTCAAGCAATATTGGTTATGCAGCTCAGAGAGGGCCAGTCCTGGGGGGAAGACCGAGGAGCTTCACTGATTAAAAGCTCAGCAACACTCAGGAAATCTTCTGGATTGCCAAAGGAACTCCTCAAAAATTCCATCTATAAACACCACACAACCTAGAACAGGTTTTAGTGCAGCCTGACGTACGCTTGTCTGTACTGAGCTTAGGAAAAGACTGAAAGTAGATCCTTGACCTGCCTTGGCACACATGGAACCAGGTGATTCTTAAAATCCTTGCACTGAAATGGAGAGGCAGCAGGCAGAAGCACACTGCCAGAGATGTGAGGCTGTTCCACAGCCGGGTCGGGACTGGATCACCCTCACCGCTGTGGAGGAGGAGGGTGTTGGTCTCTTGTGCCCATCAGCAGGAGGAAAAGCGAGGCACAGGGTGAGAGGAAAGCAGCCTCAGACCATTGCTGCTTGTGGCAGTTTCCCAGCCTGTCCAGAAATCAACTGCAATTTTAATAATCAATTTTCCTGAATTGATCTGAACTGTCTTCAGCATCACCTTTGTGATAGGATTTCCTTCAAAGCCTAAAAGTCACTAGCCCCAGCACTGAAAAGCCTCTTGGAAACACTTTGCTGCAGGGCACATCTCAGCAATTTTTAAGGCTTCTCCCAGACATGGATTCAGAGCAAGCAAAGCAATCCCAATTGGCCATGAATATTTGACCAATCTGTGCAATTAAATCCAGCAAACAAAGCCTTAGGAGACAGGAAAAGGTTTCTCTGGCACTCTTTACTTCTACAGACCAATGAGTGACCCTAAAGCCAAGTGAACCTGCATAGAGTTCTCTTTATTTACTGCTTGGGAAGCAGGACTCCACGTGAGAGTATGTAATAACAGTAAAATATTAGTAAGTGATCACCAGCTCTAAAATGAAAACATTTCTAAACAAAGAGATCTGTTTTTTCTGATAAAAGTCCCTTTAGACAATCCTGACTCTACAGAACATTCCCATTATTCATCTCAACTCAGAGCATAGTTTTTACCCACCAGACGGAGGCAATTTTGATCTTAAAAATTAAGAATTTTTAGGTTTTTGAATGTGAAACAAAAGGCTAACAAGTTCAATTAGGGTTGCTGACTGGTGATCAAAGGCTTGGAGTTACTTTTGTAAATTCACATTTTAAATTGCTCACATTTCACTGTGCAAGCAGAACTAAACTTGGGCCAAGGAGAAAAAAGAAGTGAGAACTCCTTTGGTTCCACTAAAGAGGAGACTCATGAGCTGCCTTTAAATACTTACTTCAGAATCACACAGCCCGTCCCCGCGGGAGGAGCCGTCCAGAACACCTGGATGCGCGTCCTCCTCCTGGGCGTGCTCTCGGTCACAGCCACGGGACAGTTGCTCATGAACTGCGTTTCTTCTTCATCTATGATCTGGGGGAACGGGAAGAGAAGAAAGGGAAAAGATGTCAGTTCGTATTTTCTTTGAGTGGAAAATTTATAATTCTCTCTGCCTAGCCCAGCGCCGCTTTGGTGAATTTATTTATAACATGCAGGCTGCTCACTGAATTGAAAACCAAAAGCTCTCAAAATAAAAACAGAAAAATAAGTCAATTCTAGGTAAAGAGAATTCAGACCTTTTGGGGCATCGCTGCAAATAACTTTTGTGAATCCTGATTACTGGAGCTTCCTGTAAATATTAATAAACTGAAAACGATAAAATATTCATTGTTTCAGATAATTGAGAATCCATTATTTAGTCCAAACTGCAGATAATTCTGCTTTTTTTGATTGATTGATGGTTAACAGGAAGGTTTAGGTGGTACAAGTCAAAAACCAGAGAGGCTGATTGGGAGCTGGTGTTAGAAAGATTTTACTCAAAGGTGTAGTGTTTCTCACTGCATGGGTGTTCCAGGGATTGTACTTTCAGCCTTCTGTTCATCAGATCTCAAAGAAATTTCATCAGAAACTGTGAAGTTTTCTCTGGAAACAGACAATGCTCTGACATTGCAAAATTTTGCTTCAAAATTGCTCAGCAGTCCCGATTCATTTGAGGAAGCCACAATTCACACAACATTGGGTCAAGATTCAGGCTATGAATTGCAAACCTTACCGTTTTGAGGGGGAAGAAAAAGCTGTATTTGTCAACTTCTAGCAAGACTCAGCTCTGAAGGGGCTTTTTCAGAATCCTGGCTCTAACACACACACACATGCGCACACACACACACACACAAACATACAATTTTACCAAATAAAAATATTTTTTAAAAAATCAAATCTTCTGGCAGCAAGCATGAGTTTAAACAAGTGTTTTGACAACAAAATGCTACTTTGCATTTTAAAAATAAAGAGAGATAATATCTTTGATTGGGCCAGATCTGCTTCAGTGAGCAGGCATCCTTGCTTTCTCACCCGAGGATGCCGCCAGCATTCCCAAAATTTTTAGCTCAGCCCACAAACATTTTTGGATTTCCATGGCAGAGTGAGGTGGCACCGGCCCAGAGGAGCACTGAGAAGCTTTCTTGAGCTGGCCAACAGGGCAATGGCTAACGAGTTTTAAATTTAAAACCTTTAATATGCTTTGAGTTTTTTAACGCTCCGTAAGCAAACCCAATTTGCACATTTGCTGCTTTTAATTAACGGGGAGCAGCGGGAAGTTGGGGACCTGCTGGAGGCTGAAGCTGGCTGCAGAGCTGCTGCTTCTGCTGGATGCAATTTAATGCGTGTGAGCCGAGCACCAGAAATCCCTGATCTGCAATTCAGCTTCGGCCACCCACTGTACTCGTTCTCTCTGCCTTGTTCCTGTACAGCAAAAAATAAGGAAATAAAACTGCCCCCTTCTCTCCCAGAAAGGTTGTCTCAATTATTTCAGGACCATATCAATTGGCCTTTTTTTCTGTATCTCACAGTAATTTATTCTCCATCAAACCCCAATTTTGGTGGCAGCTCTGAGAGAAGAATGGGGGATTTTATCCACAATAAAATACTGACGTCTGTTAGATAAAAGCACAATAATTCCCATTGAAAAGGCTCGTAGGAGGTCACCAGAAAGTCCTTAAAAAGGACAGCTTTTCTAAAAAAATGGAAATATTACAAATTACTGTACAAATGACACTGGCTGCCTTGTCAGATGCAAAGTGCTGCTGTAGAATAACCCACATCTTGGAAAAAACCTTGAGGAATATGCCCAATAAAGGTCAGGGTTACGGAATTCCATGTAAGTGTGAGTAGGGCTGATCAGACACAAGCTGTTCCACAATGACCAATGCAATTTTTTTCAATCTAGCTTAGTCCTTGCCTGGCACATCAAGGAATGTTTCTGGAGAAGCCCAGCTGAAATGAACTGGTGCTCTCCGAGTGTAAAATTGCTGTTTTCAGTGAACAAGAACTGAGCCGCTTTCATAGCCCTCAAGATCATTCCTCCATCATTGCAGACCCACCCATGTGTATTTGCATGTTAAGAGAATTCTTATCTCCAGGTGAATCCATCCTGCTTTTCCCCCAAGAATAAATGGAACTACAAGGAACACCAAATCCAGCAGCCTGAGGAGGGAGCTGGGAGCAGCTGGGAGCAGGTATTGCAAGGCAAATTCGTGGCTTCACTGCAGGAGCAGGAGCTGCAATTTGTGTTTGCATTCTAGCTAGCCAACATCTCGAGCACATCCTTGCTCCTGTGGCAGCAAATGAACACTGAAATGGTTTTTTGCACTTCTATTGCCTGCCTAATTCCTAGAGAAGCAGAGGGGTTTCTCAAGGAATACAGATGCCTACATTTCAAAGTTCTGGTTGCATTTTAGGACATAATCCTGGAGGAACGGGAAGTGGCCGAGCCTCAAGGCTGCATCACGGTTTCCTGCATCAGTAACCATCAAAGCAGAAGACTTCTGCAAGGCTTGTCCACTGGAAAAAACTGACCACAAAATCCTGAGGTCTTCCGAAAAGCATTCCTTTGGAGAAAAACTGGACAGGAGTTTTCTCAGCAAAGACAGAACTCCTAAATTAGTTGAAAGGCTCCAATGCCATTTGATTTGAGATGACTAAAGAAAGTCATTTTCTGACATATAACAAACCCGAGTGTTTTCCAGATTCTAAGATTTCACATAAATAATCTCAAATATATTTGTTAAAAAGGTGGGGAGGTTTTTTTGGGGTTTGGGTTTTTTTTGTTTATTTTTTCCATATCCATGAAGGTTCAATCCTTTATAAAAAGTTTCTTAGGAGTGCTAAGAAGGGAATCCTGATTTATACACCAGGATTACAAATGACGTGATATTTTAGGGCGGTGGACGATATTATCACACTCCCATGTAACTCAGGAGAAAAGCAACAGCATCCTGGCCAGCTTTGGGGGGAAAAAGAGATGTGTAATCCAATCCTGATTTTTTTCTGGAATCGAGTCAGGCCACAAAGGCGTGAAGGAAAGATTTGGCAGGGGAAAGGCACGCAGATTAAAACATAACATTTGCAAAATTATAGCTCCTAAAGCCCAGGTTATCTGTAATTGGAAGCCTTACATTTTCCAGAATGGGTCAGCAAATTAACCACATGTTGGACAAAAATCCCAAAACCAAAAAAAAAAAAACAAACACGTGGCCAAAGAATCTGAACCCTCAGAGGGAGGGATCTCTCTGTGATTTATTCTTTCAAGTCCATAAATGCAATGACATTAGATTTTAATATTCTAGTTAGGTTTTTGTGTGGGTTTGTTCGGTTGGTTGGTTTTTTTCCCCACTATGATTGTGGTATTATTGGAGCAATTTATTCCTTCAGGGAAAATTGTGTAAATGCTGAACAAGATTCCGGGAGTTAACTGGGATTTGAAGGAGTGTCCCAACAAGTAGAATTTGGCTGAACTTGGGTAAATCTACAAACATGAAAGTGAGGATATTACAAGGGAAAATTCACCAGCTCCAGGCTCAGTCTTACATTCTTTGCATATTCCAGACACTGATGAGGTTGAGGACAAGTTTTGGGTGTTCCTGGAAAGCAGGACTGAATAACTGCTGAGTTCATGAAAAAAAGAAAAAAATAAGTTTTTTCTGAATTGGAGCATTTCATGCTGAGCGACAGAGCTTGCTGTCTGGTTCTGGTTTCTCTAAACTCTTATTCAAACAAACCAGGCAGTTGTCCTCTCTATCCTGAAATTTATATTGGTATTGGAAAAAATTTTTTAAATTTCAAAATATCATACATTCCAAAGAAAGGGATTAGTACTGAGCACAAAAAGAGATGAAGTTACACAAATCCTCTGCTGGCCTGTGTCCACTTCCTTAGCTGAAACCACTGGCCAGGACCTCCAGCACTATTACTTGGTCTGTGGACACATCATCACTTTCCACCCACTGAAACAGCTGCATTCTACTGGAGCAAGAGAATGAAAGGAAAAAAGAAAAAGAAAAAGAGAAAGAAAAAGAGAAAGAAAAAGAACAAGAAAAAGAGGAAGAAAAAGAGAAAGAAAAAGAACAAGAAAAAGAAGAAAAAGAACAAGAAAAAGAAGAAAAAGAAAAAGAAAAAGAAAAAGAAAAAGAAAAAGAAAAAGAAAAAGAAAAAGAAAAAGAAAAAGAAAAAGAAGAAAAAGAAAAAGAAAAAGAAAAAGAAAAAGAAAAACCCCAAAACCAAACAAAGCTAAAAAACACAACAACAGAGAAACCAGAACACAGCTAAAAGTTCACAAGATAAGCGTCTTGTGGGCAGATTTCCTCTTTGGAAGAACTAATCTGAATGTTGCAAAACTGCCTTCCCCTTGGGGAAGCTTTCCAGTTATGAAAAGAACACTGGGGCTGTGTAACAGCAATAATACTTGGCCTTTAGGGATTAATCTAGAACAGAGCTTATTATACACAGCGTAGGACTAATGCTGCACAAAGACAGTTTAAAAACCCCACCTCAAAGATGAGCTTCACAACACCACATCCTTTGACTAAAGGACACAGCGTTTCTCCCCGAGTCTGTGCTCAGAACCAGGAGGAGCAGAAGGAGGAGAAGGACCAGAAGGATCCGAAGGATCAGAATTGGAACTTCTTGTGCAGTGTCAGAAATCAATCCCAGTGCAGACTCTGGATGGAACTACTGAGCTGGGCTGTGTAAGATCGGCCCTGCTTAGCAATGCACCACAGGACTGGAGCTGTCTGATAAGGGTTAGGGACAGGATTTGATGAGGGTTAGGGTTAGGATTTTATAAGGTTTAGGGTCTGATAAGGGTTAGGGTCAGGATTTGATGAGGTTTGGGTCTGATAAGGATTAGGGTCAGGATTTGATAGGGGTTAGAATCTGATAAGGGTTAGGGTCAGGATTTGATGAGGTTTGGGTCTGATGAGGGTTAGGGTGAGGATTTGATAGGGGTTAGGGTCTGATAAGGGTTAGGGTTTCTCTGGAGCACTGAGAAGAGCACAGATTTATTGATGAAACAAATTGCTAAAATACACTTGTAGATTATCACTATGTTCTGGTAACTTCTAGCACAAACTTTACGTAGATACCCCTCAAAGTTGTAATTAGAAATCAAATTTAGTTCTGTAACCATTACTTCAGGAAAAGAATCATTGGCTTTTAAGGCTCTGGTGTGTGTTGCTCTTCAGTCTAATCCAACCTGAGCTATTTGAGACCAAGGGCAGGGCAGGCAGGGTCTGCTGGGTACTGCAGGGTCTCATCCCAGGAGCAACTCTAACAAAAGGAGTAAAAAACCAGTTCAGAGTGACAAGAGGCTGAAGTGCAGTGAAGATGCAGCACTAAACACGGGCAGTTTTCACACCAAACAGCCTCTCTCTGGCTGTGGGAAGCCTAACAAAACAGCTATTCCCTCTTTATTTCACATGTATGGAAAGGCTAAAGACGTGACAGGTATTGGCAGAAACAGGTGACAGTAGCTTGAGAGCGTTTAGGAGATGTAAAATGCTATCTTGTGGTTTTTGCTTGCTTTTGAACCACTCTTAGCTAACCTGGAGTTATATCATGCTGGATTGTAAAGCTTCCACTGAAGACTTATGCTTGTAAAATTAACATGGCCAATTAACTTAAAGCTGTCTGTAAAACTCAAGAGGTGAATGAGCACAGACTGTTGTGAACAGAGGCAGTTTTCATCTAAGCAGGCACTCAGAGGGGTCTTCAGGTCTAAAGTTTCATTTTTGTTTCCTCCTTGACTGCAACTTTAGCATCTCTATGAAAACGGTTTGGTAAATTGACTCAAGCTACTTTATCCAACTGTGTTACTGGGGGGCTGGCAGATAATCCACTTTTTCCCAAATAATATTATTTTTATCAGGTCTAACAGAGAAACTGTACCAGGCACAGAAAGCTGCCACTCTTCTCCTCGCTATAAACCCTGCTGGGTTCTATCAATAACTTCCTTTAGGCAGCTATTTCAACTGAGGAAATTTCTCTCATTTCATATTTGAAAAGCAATTTGCAAACACTAATTCCCAGCAGGGAAGGGACAAGAACCTTTACAAATTCTGTCATCTTTTGAAATCCCTTCATATATTTTGGCTTCTTGGCACATCCAGCACTATCCGACGATGCTCATCGGGAAGGATTTTGAAGACTGAAGTTGCTTTTCACACCTTGACACACGAAAACCCAACGTGCTCAGCTGGTTCTTGCCTAAGAGAGGGCCCTGGCAGGAGCACCAGAGCACAGAAATCACTCACAACCCCAGCACAAGGAAATTGTGCAAAAGAACTTTGTGCAAAAGCACCGAGAGTCACTCTGTGCCTTGCATGGCAAAAGGCTCAACTTCCTTCTCACTGTCTGGTGCCCACACGGCAACTTCTGCATTTGAAATGGTGCAGGAGGGTTCTGGGAAAAGCTGGAATTTTTAGTTCAAAGAAACAGGACTTTTGGCTGACTCTGAGGTACAATTTAATCAAGTTAGGCCAAAATCTAGAGTAAATTTGCTGAGGTCGGGCTCTGTGCTGACCAATTCAAACACATCAATTTCTGGGTTACGGGGGTTTTTTCACACTACTCAGCCAAAGAAATGGATTCGCTTCTCTATGAAATGAGAGGGGTTTTATGGTCTAAGCATAGTTTAAATTAGGAAGTATGAATCAACAGATGAAAAAAGAGTGAATTTTATGATTGTGAGATGAAAACGAAGATATTTTCCTTCAAAAACTCTATTTCAAGGATTAGAAAGCAGAGCTGTCCCATTGCAGCCCCAAAGTAGACTGGTAACCAGTGAGGAGGATGATGGGGACACCGATGAGGGCTGGGCTGTGCTGACCCTAAGCAGCACTGGGAACAGAGTCAGCATCAGCCAGAGCTGTCCTCCAGCCAGCTCCCCACCCGTGAGCCAAGGCCAACCCTAAACAGCAGCCACAGAAAATAAAATAAAAAAAAATCCGACATGGAAAAATTAAAAAAAAAATGGAGCAGAGCCACTTAGGGCTGTCACTGGCTCTCGTGGATTTCTCATTTCTCTCTTCCGTGTAATGGAGAGATCAGAGTGCCAACAGCTCTTCCAAGCTGACAAAATTAACACACTCATTTCAGATGGGACTGTAACCACAATAAACCTCAGCCAAGATCCATGCTCTCTGGGGAATACTTCCACAGAGACATTATTTATACTCAGTGCTCTGTTGTCAAACTCTTTCACAGTGTGAACATTATTTATTTGGCAAAAAATAGCCACTGTTCCAATCTGGTAAAAAACAGCTTTTGAGAGATGATGTCTCAAGTGCTTTAGCCGGGGAGAAACATTGCTTGCTGAAGGGGTTATTGTATAGAAATCAACAATTTTTAGATAACAATCACTTGAAAGAAATGCAAGTTTAAGGATTTTGTATATTTCTGGTTTACAGTTAGGACTCTTCATTCAAGTCGATGATACAGACGTTTCTCTGGAAAGAGAGAAAGCTGCTGTCAATGCCTAAATGTATTTCCCACCCCTATATCCAGATATATATAATTCAATTAGCTGCCTCATATTAAGGAGCACATTTTAACCTGATTTTCTAGACTGATAAAAAGCGCTGGGAAATGGTTTAAAGAACAAAATGCTGCTGCAGCCTCGTAAAATAAAGTGATATAAAGCAAGGCAACGTGCACACAACGTGTGTGGCAGCGAGATGAGACCTGCATTGCTGAGCACCCCTTTCCAAATCACTCCAGTGCAGGCTGGGAAGCAGGGCCACAGACAGGGAGCTCCTTTCCCAAAATATATTCACCGCTCTGTGATAACACGTTAATTCTCCTTACAGCTTGTCCCAGCTCTTCTTGCTCTCAGCCTTCATAAACAGGAGTTCTTTGGGAAGAGATTAAATCTGACATCTTCAGCCTCCTCTGTGATGCACCAGTTGCTCAAATGAAATAGAAAAGCAGCTCAGAGAGTCAACCCGAATTTAAGCCAGGGAAATCCAGGGAAGCCATAAAGTTGGAGTGGTCCCCCGTGTACCAGCCCTTTGTGTCACTGTGGCAGAAAGAGCAGCCAAATTCTCCCCAGGATCTCCCAGCTCGGTGCTTTGGTGCCCAGAGAACCCAGGAAGCAGAACAAAAACAAAGCTGGCAGAGCTGCGGTTTGACAATTCCATCTTTGCCACCAGAGTGCTTTCTCAGCATTTCCAGGGATGGTGGCACAATCCATTGAAAGGGAAATTTAAATAGTGCTAAAAAGGTTAAGAACTCCAGTTTGCAAAAAAATTGTATCTATTTTCACTTGCTGCGCAGAGGGATCAGAAGGCAAAGCTCATTTAATTATTTCTCTTATTTATCTTGCCAAAGCTGAGCTGTTCTGTGAGGGTGTGCTCTGGGACCAGCATTGAAGGCTCTGCTCGTGGAATGGACAATGCAGATTCAGAAATCTGTTCTGAATTAGGCTGTTCACTGTCAGTGAGAGGTTTAACACCATGAGCAGCCTTCAGCCAGTCTCTTTTCTGAGCTGTTCTGCTTCACATCTATCCTGAACCAAGGGGAAACCGGCTTGGCAGTCAGGTCATGAAAGCCCTGATGTGTCTTCCGAGCTCTGCTCTGTTTCTTTTGATGACTTTGCCCCCAAGTTACCAAGCCAGCCTCATCCCTGCTGGTCTGGTGAAGGGTTTAACAGTTTTACAAATCAGAGAGGTGCATGAGGAAGAGACTCAGTGAAATTTACCCTGGAGGAGGCTGGTGCTGGGTGGAGAAGCAGCTTTTAGGGCTACAAAACTCTCCGGTGCAATCCTTGCCGACAGCTCAGACACCTGAACCTTCTCCTCCCCAGCCGGGTGTAAATCCTTTTCCCACTCATGCTGGATCTCTACTTCTGACCGGAAATTTTATCTGCGTGAAAAGTTTTTCCTCCCCAAAAAATTGCGAAAATTGATACATTCCATTAAAAGCACCAATATATTGGTGAGAGGAAAGAGACCAAAACGTTTCCCCAAAATATTAAGAATTCCTTCTAGCATTGGCTTGCTAGTTCGGGACTGTGATTGCATCAGTTCTAGGAGAGCTAACATAGAATTTTTGTTAAATGTTCAGTTAAAAAACAAATCACAAAACTCCTTTTGCATTTACTTCTGACCCCTACAAACAAATGTTTGTTTGAAAAGGGAGAAAACCGAGCTCCGAGCTTCCCCCCCATGCTTGGCCGTGTGTGTTGTCTTGAGCCAGGCCACGTAAACCAACCTCTAGCAATGCAAAAAGCACATTTAACACACACACATTTCCCAAATCCACGAGGCAAAGAGTTCATTCAGATCCTCTCTCTCTCAGCACAAACCAAAGATTTATAAATGTGCACCTAAACCAACGTCCAGGCCTTATGCTAAGCACACGATTTAAGGCCATTAAAATTCAAATGCAGAGTGCTCAGTATCTGGCAGGATAAAGAAGAATTATGTGTATGCACATGTGTGTGGAAAGCTGAAAGACTCCCTAATTGCTGGGAGCAAAACTCAGCATTTCAATTTTGGCTAAATGCAAATTAAAATCTTCCCAGCACCCTCTTAATTCCTCAAAACAATATGAAACTTTTCACACCAGTGCCACGATTTTACTCAGTTTCTGCAGCGTTATCTGCCTGAGCCCGTGTGTCTTTGCTGCTGTCAATGCACAGAACTTTTTGCACAAAAATACCGTTTATAAATGCTTGAAAGGATGTGTCTGCACTGTGACTAATAGATATTTCATTAGTAAGGACCTCCAGTCACCGCTCAAGTCCAGTCAATAACATATTTTAAATTCAGCAGTTCTGTTCATCCTCAAAATAAGCTTTAAGCACTCACACAGTTCAGAAATTTAAATAAGAAGAAAAAAGATGCTGTCATGTCCATAATGCGGCAATACTTGAGAGGAAGCATGAGCTAATCCCAAACCCACGATTCTGATTATCAGTTCTAGCAAGCCTAACTAAGAGCAGTCGAGAAAATGTGACCTTCACATCAGAACAAACAACGTGGGCTGGGGGAGAGCTGTAACTCGCTAATTACTGAGTTACAGTCCTTTCGTAGAGTCGGTGTTAAATGGTACTGATGAGGTGGCTCTGCCGTTTGAAATTAATTCCATCGTTATCTTTCGATAAGATTAGCTCTCTTCTATTGCGTACTACCAACCTCTTCAGCCCCATAATGAGCAACACACAAGCAAGGCGGGTGCCAGAGAAACAGAAACAGAAATATTTGCTGCAGGCTTACCCAGAAGATCTGGACCTTATCTTCTGCCCCCACAGGCACTGCTCATTTACATTTCTGTGGCAAGGAACCCCAGGTTCATCATCAACTCAATCCGAAACACAGAAAGTGCCATTTTTATTTCAGGAACAAAGTCCCAGATAAGAGCGCAGTTGCACCACCAGCCGATCAAAGAAGAGGGGATGTTAAATTTGAGGAGGCACACGAAAGATCTGATAAGGAAGACATTTTAGAGGGGCTGCTCAAACAACACATCCAGCACCATCCTGAGCATCAGGTGCTCCCTGCAGAGGGGTGATAAGAGCTGCTCTCCTGGCCAGCCATCCTCTCTCTTTTCCATTTGTCACAGCATTAATTGCCAGCCGAAGGAGCCTCTTCTAATTATGACTTCGTGGAGTGCAAAGTGCAACGTGGGCTTCAGCACAGAGGGGGCTCCTTTACTAATATAATCAATAATAATATTGTTAGAGAGATAACACTTCTCTGCAATATAACATAACAACCGGCAGCAAAGTACAAAGGAAATGCCCCTTAGGAGCACCAGAAGTGATGAAGGTCATTTGAAATACACAGCAAAATGTGAGTCTGCACATTTTACTGCGTCAGCACTTCTCAGCTGCTCAGTTTGTTCAGGCTTTTCACTTAACCTTCACTGTAGAAAATATTACACTGCTCAGCATGCTGACTGTAGTGCCAAGAATAGCTGCCTCACTTGGAGCTCCTCGCTTAAGAAGGGATTTAAGGATTACGAAAATACATATTTTTAATAGCATTATTGTCCTGCTTGGTGTTGGGGCTTTAAAGCATCAGTGGCTCTGGCACATGTGCTGTTCATGTTCCTCCTCTCGGGGCCAGAATACACATCCCAACCTCACTCAGGCTGATTCCTCACAAATTCTCTTGGCCTTTGGATGGCCGTGCACAGAACATAATCTATGGCTGAGAGGCTTAATCCCCTGCTAACCCCACATTTACAGCAGAAACGCCGGCGATCTGGAACCGCAGGCTTTGTGCAGATAAACCTAAGAAGGCATTTACCTCCTCCGAAACACCTCTCAAATCTTTCGCTGAACAATTTGCATCCGCTGTCGGCTCGGGAGCGCTGCAGGAGGGCAGGAGGGGCTCCTGGCAGCACTGGCAGCAGTTGTGAACAATTATAAACCCACCAGGATTTTTGTGGGCACGTGAGCATGTGCCTGACCCTTAGACAGAGTCAGGAGTGATAATCCAGCCTCTGGCTGCTCCCACTTTTGATATGGTCATGAACTACTCATGCACAGCTGCTCCAATTCCTGCCTTCCGCAGAGGGCATCACAGATTCTATATCTGGTCTCTTTAAGAACAATCCCCCTGCCTGCTGCTCTGCCCAAGGTCTTCTCGAAAGCCAAATTTCACTGAGCACGTTTCCAGCAAATTAAACCCACAGGCCGAGAGTCTCCAAGAAATCGCGAAGTTCTGCTTTCTCCCTTCCAGTGTGAGAGAAAGACACACTCCACTCAGACAACTGCAAAGCCATGGTTTGGCAAAAAGGAGCCTTGGGGGCAGAACAGATTGTTTCAAGGGTTTGGTAAAGTCTCTTCAAACGCTGACTGAAGTCCAAGTCAGTTAAAAGCCGAGACCAAAAGAAAAGCTGGCATTAGAATGTGGTTTAGACACTTCTTTGAACAGCGTCTTGCCCTAAATGTTCATTATGGGAACAAAACAGTGATGTGAGTAATAGAAAAGCAACTCAGAGCTTCGAGGAAACAAACACGCTGTGTGAGAGGTGGTGTGAGAGGGGTTTTGTTTGATTTTGAGGGGTTTTTTGTGGTTTTTCCCAGAGAGGTTCTCTATTGCCTTGCATATAGCAGTGTAATTCCTCATGGTGTAAGGTGTCTGCAGGAGGAAATAACCCTGCACAAAGGGATTCTGAAAAAAGAAGAACAACAAAGAGATTTGGTAAAGGCTTCTAATAAAATTCTTAATCTCTCTGCAACTTGAAATATTCTAAAAACAGAGCTGGAAAATGAAATGGTGGAGTATCAAATAAGTTCTATTTGTACACAGACCAGCACCATAGTAACTGGGCTAATCCCAGGGCCGTGCACCGAGTGAAATGTTCCCTTAGTGGTGCTTCCATATTACACACGGACCACGAATCTTGTCAAGACCTTGGCACACTACATTTTTTTTTTTAAACCAAATTATAAAAGGCAGTGACTTCGTTAAATCCGCTTCTGAAATTTTTTACGCGTTCTACACGAATCTCCAAGCGAGGCTGCATAAGAGACAGCAGATTTCTAAGGGACAGCTTCAGAGGAACCCTATATAAAATCATCAGACTAAATTGTCAGCTCTTTATGCCTTGGCATGTTTTGTTTTGAAATAACATTTTCGATATTTATATGTTGTATTTTCTTTCTTGTTTGTATTTCTCAATTTTGTGGCTGTGGAGGGACTTCTCAATTAAAAAACCTGGGAATCTTACCATACATGCATACGGCAACAAAACACCTTTAGAAAAAAACCACAAATTTATCTCAACCCCAAAGGGATTTAATTCTGATGATTATGTTTTCCAAGACTATAAAGTTGTTTTATTTGAAACTTCATTAGGATGAGTAGAAATTCAATAGATGTCATTGTAGACTGAGAGGGTGGGAAATACATTTTCTTTGGGGGGGTCCCTTGCAACTCAGCATATTCCATGATTCTGTGAAAAAAGTTTTCACAGAAAATTTGATAATTTGATAACTGATTGAGAATAATCAATCAGTTGAACAACCTCCACAGGAATGTGGCAGAGTCCCCATTTCTTGAAGTTTTCAAGAAGTGGCTGGACAAGGGTCAAAATAAATTAATCCAGGCTCCCTTTCATATGGGTGGTTGGACCAGATGATCTGTCAAGGTCCCTTCCAATCTCCATTGTTCCATGATTTTAGGAATTCAGTGAATTTCTACCTCTCTTTTTTTTATGTGAAGTTCCCAATGTATCTTTGCATTTCCTCGCCTCTTTCTTTCCCACACTTCATCTACCCCAGGTGGCTTTTCCAAGCTTGGACAAAGCTTCCTCTACTCCCATGACTGCATTTTCTCCTTGTGCTTCTTTCCAAAAACACTTCCACAGCACCAAATATGAGCCCAGACAGCCCCACCTTCCCGGACAGATGTTGGGGGGTAGGAATACAAACAGCTGTGCCTTTCTTCTCCACTCCCAGGGAGGATCTGAAGTGTGCAACTGGGGAAGTTTTTAGCTGGGAGTTTCACCAGAAGTGGCACAAATAGTCAAACCCGTCTATCTGAGCATTTCCAGAACATGAGCGTGGAATAATGAAAAATAATTTGTATTTTCATGGCAAGAATTAAATACCACCCTGCAGGTCAGCTCTAACTCCTGCAGAATCTCCTGCCACCTTTCACTCCTAAAGCTGAATTTTGGCGCTACAGGAAATCTGCCTCAGTTTTTGGGCACAATCAATCACACCAGTGCTTGTTCAGAGGCATTTGAGAGTTTCAATATTATTCGGAATTATCCTCAATAAATGTCAACGAAAAGCTGCAGAAAGCTCAAAGTCAACACCTTGGATCTGTTACTTTTCTCTGCTTTTTCATCTCTTGGAGACTAATCAGACAAATTTTGCACAGGTACTTGAGAAAATAATTCTGTAAGGAATGCAATTGTAAGACAACTTTAGCAAAGAAGGATGAAAAGAAACCCTGGTCCAGAAAGTCAAAAACAACTCCTGATGGTCAGAAATTCAACCACATCAAAAGGAAAAATTAATTTGCGGGAGACACCAACACTCGATAAATGACAGCTAATCTCCAGAATACGAACTATGTAATTAGAGGAGTACTAAAATTAATGGCCAGGAATCATATTTAATAGATAAGCTTCTCATTACTTCTTATTTTCACTTAAAAAAAGAAAAAAACCACAACACTTTCACGTTATACAGAGCACAGTAGGCATGACACCATCCAGTTTAGGAACCCAAAATACATAGAAATGTTGCTGTTTCTGATTCTGTATCAAACAAGAGGAAGAACTAAAACATAACATGAGTCCAAACACATTGATTTGTTTAAGTGACTAAGCCCAGAGTGCTAAGAGAGTATTTGGGGGGGGTTTCATCACTTTAATCCTGTGGTGGGCAAGATTTGCTTCTCTTTTTGATACACACCAGGACAACAGCTATTATTGCTGGGATCGTTTTTAGGGTTCCTATCAAATATATACCTTTATTTGTGCTCCCCTATTCTAAAATCTCTGTATTATATTTCACACTCATGGATGGAATGATGGACATTTCACAAATATTCGTTGTTTTATGCATGGACAATATTTCCATGCAAGGAGATGGATGATTATTGAAACATTCCTGACTTGGGAGGCAAACACTGCGTGTGAAGAGCAGAAGCCCTGAAGTTTAGCCATGGCTCAAGTGGGATACGTAATCATGAGCAAGTTCCTTCAATATTTCATCTTTTGCAAAATGGGTATCATAAATTCTCATTTTAGAAGAAAACATTTATGGAATTTAATTTATGTAAAAATTTTGAAGTCTTCATCAGAAAGGCAATATAAAAGAATGTTTGAAATCCGTATTATATCTATGCATGTAAATGTGGAGCACTGATAACAGAAAATCATAAGGACGAGAATCGGTAAATTTAATTGGAAAAAGATTTATTTGTGATTTCTCAAAATTCAAGAATTTATATCAAGTATCTTAACGACGAGTTCAGCATTTTATCCTAATATGTTTATCATGTTTTCAATCTTGATATATTCCTTTCCATATTTATGCAAGTTTAGCTTTTAGGCTCCGGCACATCCCAAGTTTTTAGCACAGAGATGTAAAAACATGCACAGAAAGGGTGATTCCCCAGGACCAGCTTTCACACAGGTGGTTTTGGGGTTTGTTCCTCCCAAGAGAAAATCCCAAAGCTCTCTCACAGCCAGCAGAGAGGGGGCAAACGGGTTCAGAAGCCTGGGAACACATTGCCATGCACACAGAGCTCTTCCTGTGCAAGCTGCCAGTTGCACAACATCTGCACCACACACAGAACGGGGCTCAAACTCATTTTGCAAGGGATGCAATCAGTGGGGCATCAGATGGACCCAAAGGAAAAAAAAAACAAAACCTGACAGATCGAGAGTTTTGAGAAGGCACCATATGGGTCTGTTCCGTCTTTTGGGGAAATTTTGCACGGTGTTGGAGAAATCATTGTTGGGAGCAGACGGGGTTGAAGCTAAGGCCATTACATAAGCCCAGGGTCTAAATATATCCTAACCCAGTTCTGACTCACATAAGCACTTTGTGTAACCTTTGTGGGCAATAAAACCGGGTACTGAGAGATCCTAAAGGCAGCCAAGGAACTCTGCACCAGCAAAAACCCCACTGGTCCCACGCAGGCAGCTAATGCAGAAAACATTTGTGATTCTCTTAATCTGGGATTTATCGCAGTGTGTGGGCAGATTTTCTCAACGGGAAGGATTAGTGGGGGGGGGCGATTTACTCGCTGGAGGTTTTTCCTTCCCTCCTGCCTGTGGGATTCCCACAGTGTCATGGAAAGAGAGGCCTGAGCAAAAGGACAGCAGTAAGAGGCACACTGCTGCCTGAGCAACCAGAGTATTTCCCTCCCTGCAGCTCCCTGCAGCTTCCTCACGTCCTGGTATCAAACGGGGGGTTCATTCTCCTATGGAAGCGACCTATTGCTCAAGAGAGATTGCAGTGAAAAGCATTTCTCCATTTTCATGATTTGTTTGCTACTTTATGTCCCCTCCATCCCCTACTCTGTGTTCTTCCTATTTAGAAGCAGTCTGTTAGCTAAAATAAGTTTGAGATAAACAGGTTAAAGAGAGCAGTAACAGGTATAATTAAGTCTCCCGTGCAGGCAGAGTCAACTTTACTCCTACAGCTGAAAAAAGGGGAAAAAAAAGAAAAAAAGGATAAAGATTAAATGAGTTCTAGGAGAAGAAAACCCTGATGCGTGCCTGACAAATGATGAATAAACACTGGCAGTGCCCTAAGGACCCTCTGCTACACCGCTGACTGTATCAGGATATATAATCATTAAAGTTATAGAACACCGAGTACCCAAGCTGCCTCTTGCATACTCATTCTTTTAAATGTTGCTTCTGCAAATAAAAGCAGGTTCACACGAACTGTGCCCACCCACGAGGAGGAAGAAAGAGGCAAGAGCAGCAACAGTGCCTCAATTCACAGAGAGGAGAATAATTGGGGCCCGGCTCAGGCTGCGAAGTAAACAGAAGCAGGATGAAGGCTTTTCAATTTACACCTCCAGCCTACAAATTAGCAGGCAGGCTGCTCGGACGAGCCTGCCAGGGATTGCATAATAACCCTGCCCCAGCAACAATGCAGGGACCGGGGAGCAAAATGGGAGCTCCACACCAGCAGGGAATTTCCCTTTCTAATTACTGACTGCCGTGAAAAGCCTTCAGCAGAGCCAAACGTCAGCTTTTGTGCGACTGGACAGGGAATTTCTTCATTATTCGTGATTGATTCTTGTCTGAAAATTAATTTCAGTGCTGTTTTAAGACTCAGAAGTAAGTATGCATAAAAAAGACAGAGTATCTTTGGGGGAAATATTGTTTAAGAATTTATTTGGTAAAATATTTTTTTTTTGTACCAAAAATCCAGCAAATTACCAGTAATTATGGCTAGTTTAAATATCTTGCCTGTATCAGCATTCATTCTATAGTCACTTGTCTATATCAATTGAAACCCAAAGTACCTAATCCAGAAATTTCTGGTTTTGCAGAACATGTTGTACAAATTCACATCCTGCCTCTTATGCAACCGTGAGAAAAGTAAAGCTGAAGATACGGCTTTCAGTTTTTCTCACAGCAAGTGAAAAAGGAGACAAAGCAGAGCAGAACGGGGATGGTTTGAGATAAATAGATTAAAAAAAAAATGCACCCTTCTTCTGAGGAACATATTTACTCATGAGTAACTTTCCTGTCCCCTTTCAGTGGTTGTTCATGGGTAGATTTCCACTTGGGGTGATTCCCACTAACAGCTCCTTACTTGGAGCAGGAGTCAAGAATCATTTCAGAAAACAAAACTGTGTCACTGTAGCGGCAAGTGGCACATTATTTCTAGAAAAATCCTTGAATTTGTAGAGTTTGATTAGCAAGCCAGGCCCCTGTGAGTCAGTGCTGATGTGGCTCTCCTGATGGTGTCGGGAATGGGAACGTCCATACCACAGTTTGAGGAGCAACCCGACTCAGAGGGGTCTGTGGTAAGGCCAGACCTCCTCACGGTGGTTCTCTGGTGTTTCCCTGCTGGAGACACACGAAAATGAGAGACTGAGGCTCAGCCAATGTGGGAGGCGAGGGAGATCCTTACAGACAGAAAGGTCAGAGCCAAGGAGCAGCTCAGAGGAGGAGGATGGCAGGAACAACTTTCTCTCCAGACCTCCTGGCTTTGTCTGCTGGTTGAGGTGACAGCCTGCACAGGCAGCAGGGCTGTCAGAGAATGATTTAGCAGGTGAGGGACCATCCGTGACAGCATCACTCTTAGAGCAGCAATGACCACGGCCAGGAAATCCACGCAGATCAGGATTCAGGGGCCAGGCTGGGGTCAGTGCAAGCGATTGGCAGAAAGCTCCCAGGATCATGGAAGGGGCTGAGACGGAAGGGATCCACAAGGATCACCGAGCCCAGCTCCCGGCCCTGCAGAGGGCCATCCCCAGAGTCCCACCACGGTGCCTGAAATCATTGTCCAAACGCTTCCTGAGCTCTTAATGGAAGGGCAGCTGACTCAGGTTTGAAAATTAGGCAGAGGATGAAGTGGACAGCAAACGATTGAAGAAAATCAGGATGTGGGATGACAGAGCAGAAGGAATTCTGATGGCTGAATTTGGTCTGGATGGCTGAATTTGGTGTGTATGTCTAATCCCAACCTTTTGTGTAAGTACTTTCAGCTAAACATCCTTACAGCCCAGACTTCCCAAACCAAGGATGGACAGGGTCACTTTACACTGAGGCCATCCAGCAGCGTGCTGGATGAGACAAGTTCTGTAAAAGTATGAAAAAACAGCAACATTCTGTGGCTTTTTGGTCTGGGACTCCAAATAGCCTCAACCTGGTCAGGGAAAGGAAACTTCTCCAAGCTTCCTCCCAGCCTTCCTGCAGAGTTTTCCAAGGAAACAGACGAAAGGAAAACAAATCCTCCTGAAGAGAAACATGTCTGCAAAGCCTCTTGAGGAAAGACCACCACTGAAGCACCTGATGAGATTGGGAGGAGAAGGCATATTTTGCAGTCATGTGAGTCCTTGCACATCATTCTGGGGACACCGTTATGGGTTTCCAATCATCACTGCATGGAGTGAAATGACCAAAACCATCTCTGAAGGTGTAGTGAGACAAAGCGCTGAAAGGCAAGCCCATGAAATGCACCGGAATCCGAAGGTTTGGTCGCTTCGTTGTTGCAAAATAGACCAAGCTTAAAATTTTTTTTAACTTCAGTCTTCACAATCAGAGGATGAACTGGGTGGAGGCCTGAGGAGCTCAGCATCTCCACAGGCTGGGAGCAGCACAGGAGATACAAAGAGATAACAACAGGAGAGAACAACCATCGAGAGCCATTGATGAACATCAGCTCCAAACAACAGCCCTGGCACAGGGGGAGAGCCCTGGGCCGGGACAGACTGAGCAGAGACCCCAGCACTGAGGGCCTGAGCAGCATCAGAAGGGAAGAGATCTGTGACCAACAGGAAACCAAATACCGAGAGCTACAGAACTGGGAACCAATGGACACGGAACCAATGAATCTCTGTGGGTTTGGCTGGATAAAGTTTGGGAAAATCTGGCAAAATCCCTGTGTCCTGGAATGATTTTCTCTGCACACCCAGGCTGTGTGTGGATGAAATGATTTCTGTGGCACATCCTGGCCAGAGGACCATCCTGGCCAGAGATAAAGCAATGCCTGGATTCTCTAACACTAAAAATGTTGTTGGAGAGCTTTTGTTTTTCCTGCAGTTTCGGTGACATCCTGACCAGGCCTTGTATGATCCTGAGGTAGAATAAACACCCTGTGATCAGGTGACAAATGAGCCCAGGTTGCTGGGTCATGAGAAAGAGCTGTCACAGCAGAGACAAGAATCAATTACAACTGTGCAGGGCAGCAGTGGAGGGTGAAACAGCCTCCCCTGGCAAACACTGAGAAGTCACAACCGTCATTGGAAAGGGAAGGGTGGCAGAGGAGGGGAACTGTCAGGGCAGCCCACAGCTGGCTCTGAGAAGGCTACACAGTCTAGAAGAACGGAAGCTAAAAATATTGTCACTTTAATAATGCAAAAGTGCCTTCTGAATGCAGGAAGCAGTTCTCAAGACAACAGGCAGAGCTAGCAGGACTTTTAGTCCAGCAGCAATTAATTCAGCAGTGAGTGGCAGTGAGAACTGCCCACAAAACCTGGAGGAAGGATTTTGCGTAGAGCAGCCATTCCTGAACGAGGCAGGTAGGTGAACTCCTGAATTTAAAAGAGCCATTCTGCTTCTAGGTCACCAAAACCTCTCTTAACACAGTGGAGGGGGAAAAAGAACAAAAGAATAAAAGAAAGACCACCATTTAAATTTAATTGGGAGACTTTCTACTGGCATCAGCGTACCTTCAAAAGTCCAGAGGATGGACAAGAGGATTTTCTTATAGTCCATATAACCTGGAGAAATTGTCAAGCTGACAACTGTCCAGCCTTTATCATCACCTCCATTCACCCTTCTCCCCTCTGTCCCAATTCATATGATGGGGAAAGAAAACATACCGTGAGAAAAGCCCCTCGGGCACAGATATAATTCCATGTGTCCACAGCCTGTCACTGTGGGCTGGGAGCTGCCAGAGGAGTGGAGGAATAAACACATTTCCCGGGAATAACCGTTCCTTTGAAAGGCCTGTGTCATTCTGGGGGTGGCGTGGATGTCCAGATCCATCTTATCACCGAGAGGATTACAGGCAGGGATGGCTGAGACAGCCCAGGGCAGGAGGGAATACCCAATAAATGCTTTCTAACCTGACGCAAAGTGGAAGTGCAGGGAACAAACGCCTGCTCTGAGGTCCTCTTGATTGGAACTGACATGTGAAGGTTTCCTGGTGCTGCAGGATGGCCAAGTGCATCCGAGGGAAGTCTTGGAGCATTTCAGAAAGGGCAGGAGCTGCGGGAAGCGTGCTGATCTCTCACGGGAGAGACACAGACAAGAGGAACTCACGCCTGCCTTAGGTGGAGCTGGTGAATTACAGGTGACAAAAAGGGGAATCTGGGCAGCAAAGCCTCATGGCAAGGTTAGAAATGAAGGAAGAGCTGCTGAAGGGATGTTCCAATGAGCATGGAGCCTGCACACACCCAGAGTTACAACCCATGACTGCTGCCAGACGGGAACTGCAAAGCAGCTGACCCTGGCCAGAGGGGTTCCATGTCTTTCCCGAAATGTCACATGGCCCAGGTGCCACCCTGTGAAAGAAGATTGTCTGAGAGGGGAACGACAATGAGTGAGGCAGCTCACCTGGGCTGGAAAAAAGGGATATTTGGAGTAAATTCCTTTAGAGACACTGAGACAGATCTGTCCACTTAAAGCCTGCCTGGGGAAGAACACACAGCTCTTAGTGACTGACAAACAGAGTCAGAGGGACCTGCACTTCCCAGAACCAGACTCAGTCTCAGGGTGAAACAATTGCAAATGCAAAACTGGCCTCTAGCCTGGAAGAGACCTGAACAGAAAACCCTCTCAAAGCATCAAATAATCCTAAACCCCGAGAGGCCCAGAGTGGGACTCTGAACACCGATGGGTCTGAAGAGCAGACTGGAACCTCCAAGGCAGGAGGGAACAGTGCTTCCAGTGTCATTCCCTCTCTTGAGGATTGATTTGTTAAGTGTCAGAGCCAAATTCTAGGAAACAGTTCTTTAATGAGTCCCTTTGGAAGCCTAGGGGAACTGTAAAGTCTCACAGTTAATCCAAAGAACAGAACAAACGAACAGATATTTTGCTTGAACAGGAGATTTAATTAGGCAATTCTGCTATTTTGCCATGACGTGATCTGGCTCTGCTGCACTGGCAGCGTGCAAGGCAGGGCAGAAGTCACATTTGAGATAAACCAGCTCTGATAAACCCTCGGTCTGAAGAGGAATCTGGAGTTGGAGCTAACAAATCTCAATCTCCCATGCTTCCTGCTTTTGGTTTTACTGTTTTTAGAGGGTTTTTTGCTTTGTGTTTTGGCTGGTTTGTTTCCAAAACAGAACTTGAATCATCACAAATTCAATATTTGTTTAGGCATAACCCTTTCCAAAAAACATAAGCTCCTACTGAGACATGATCATCGTTTGAAGTCATTCTCAAGAAAAAGCATTTCCCCAGCAGACACAAAAAAACAAAGACAAGAGAAAAATTAGATGAGATTAAGGGAAGAGGACTAAATATTACGTGGCCAGGAGTCAGATGGGTTTTTTCCACAGCCAAACAGGGAGATGGGGAAAGGTTGAAGAAAAGGAAATGTCTGAAGAGAAGCTAAAGCCAAATTAGCTAAAAAAGTTCTCGTTTTAAAAGTGATGGTAGAGATACAGCAAGAAAACCTTCAGAAAAGGCACTCCAGCAAAGTTGAGAAAAGCAAGTTGTCAACAGCAGAGTGAGCCCAGACTAAGAGACTGAATCCCATTTCTGCTCAGCACTGAACTAAGTTACACTGCAAGCACAATTTAATATTTATTTCCTCTTTTTACCTACGCCAGGTGTTCAAAGATGCACTGTGATAAAACATATAACAAAGCAGTGCTCAGAAATTTCTTGTAGTTTCCAAATTTGGCTGTGGAATGTCATGGTTTGAATTATTCAAAGACGCAGCAGCTGCACACACAACCAGCCAGGGGATGGCCCAAGGTGCCACAAACCAGAGCTGGGTCGGGCAAAACCTGAAAAAAGTTGCAATGTAAAGACTTTTTTTTCTTTTTGTCTCATTCATAGCATGAGCTGAAAGCACAAAAATGTGAGGGAAGGAAGCAAAAACCTGCCCAAGCTGGAACCCTGGTTGGTTTTTCTCCAGCCTCAGCAGCAGGAAATCAGAGCTGCTCCTGTTCTGTAAGGTCCTGGTGCTCATCACTCCCTCACATTGCTGGTTCCTGCTCTAAAATAAGGCAAAACGACCTCCTGAGCCAATTTCTTAACCAAAATCTTGCCTCAAAGTCATTCAGGTTGAGGTTTTTCCAGTGCACCAGAGATATTTCCATTTCATCTCATCCAAAGCGTTCACATTTTCCAGGCAGTGCTAAAGCTGGCAGCGGCAGATATTTTGGGGGGAGGCATTTTTATTTTTAAGCTCATATTTAATCCCTGCATATCATGATATGGAACTCGGAGTTCTAGAAAAACGTGTGGAGGTGTTCATCAAGGTTAAACAATTCCACCCTACAGGAAAGGTGAAAACTTCGGTTTACCATTCTAAAATACAGGGGGGTTATACCTAAAATAATATTGGCAATAGAAAGAAAATTTGGGAATACTCTTGCAAAAGCAAAAAAAGGGAGATTTCAATTTTACAGACTCAGAATTCACGTCTACCTGCTTAGCCTATAGCTGTCACCTTGTGGCTCTTTCCTCGTTAAAATGCTCCTGTAATTATAGCTCTGCATCATTACCCCCATCTGTTTGTCAGCAGGGAGGTGACAGACTGTTCCAGCGATGAGATGCTGGGACAGGCAATGCAAACGTGAGCAAAATACTTGGAAATTCTGGGCACTGTTAAAGAAAACTGTGTCATTTCATCCACCTCAGAGTGAGCTATTTACAAAGTAACCTGATGAGTTTAGCTTGGGATACAAAGTTGAAGAAAAACCAAACACTCAAACCTAACAGAACATCGAGATTATACCGAATATACCCAAATTTTTAATACAAAAATCTTAACAAATAATTGCAGTCATTCATCCTTTTAAAAACTATAAAACAACCTTCGCTTATAAATTCACGAATAAATTGTTTGAAATGGCCAAGAGCCTTTTAGGACTGCTTCTCTCAAAATACACTGGGTCAGGAAGATGTAAGGCTCCTATAAAATGCTGGAACACAGCATTAGAGGAGCCACTTTTCTGGGAGGTTGTAAAAATACCTTTTAATCTAAATGCCCTTCTGAGCACATCAGTCAACTCAATTAATCCAAAGAAAAAAAACAAAGGTGACCAAAGACAAGGGACCAAAAGCAAATCTGGGCTATTGTTTCAGGGACTGAAGGTAAAGAAGCACTCACCTTATTTAGCTGCCTGCTCCCATTTTCTTTAAATGTTTCTTTTCCAGCACAGCCTCGAGCTTTTATAAATGCCACACCTTTGATGAAACCCTCACTCTTGCTACCGCTGTGCCTGCTCACTTCCTCACACTGCTTTTGCACTGGTGGGTCATTACGTTCAGTGGCCTAAATTAAGAATTTTTTTGGTTCACTCTAGCACAAAAAAAGCCCAAAGGACACCTCCAGGAGAACCGCTACAATGAGGGCATTTAACACTAAACTATCACAAAAATACGGGTGTAAGGTAAATTCTAACAACTAATTGTGCCAAAGCAGTACAAAGAAACGCTTAATTTGGAGCGTAAGTCAGTTTGTTATCACTGCACATGAAACAGGGCATGTTTGCACATTTCCTATATTGAGTGTTTAATTATCAAGAGCTTTCACAAATAGCACAAATTTTTGGAGGAGTGAATGGCATTTTGAAGGACGGGATTGTAGATCATCACTTTCTCGAGAAACTGGATGAATTGCATTAAAAAAGAATTCAAATGCACAGACTGAGAAGGTTCTTCCTGAGCACAAGGCTCTCCAAAGCTGTGCCACTCCATGGCTCTATCCAAATTCGAAATGATTTTATGCTGAGAGTCCAGATCGACTCCTGGGTACCATTCTGAGGAACATTACACTGGAATCTCAACTGGACTGTAGAAAAAAGCAAAGCTGGAAGAAGGTGGCCTACAATGGAAATACGACAATTTCAATAAGGAACAGGTGGAGAGTGTGCGTGGAATTGGAGGCAGGACAAAGGAAACTCCAGAATACCTGCCTCATAAAGTATCAGGAAAATTCTTAATTTAGGAGGAAAATCTCACAAGGGAGTAATTTAACCACTATTAGTGAAGACTCAGTTTGGATGTTAGCAAAAGCTCTGCAAAGTTCTCCTTAAATTTTCTATTAAATTTAAACTTGGAGGGATGAATTTGTTCTTCTCGTCAAACACTTCAGACCAGGCTGACAAAACATCCACCACAAAAAATTCCCTTGGACTATTTCTCCTTTCCTCAGAGAACAAGGAAGACAGACGAGATGAGGTTCAGCATGAAATTTCTATTATTCTGCCTTCTTTATCAGACCAAATCCATCGCCTTGCGTACATCTGTTGATTAAAACGGGCTGCACAGACCCTCAGCCAGCGGTGAGTGCTGCCCTCGGGTTTAATTTGCCTTTGGAAGGATTTGCAGGCTGGTGCTAAACACTAAAAAGAGAAAGTTCAGCAGTGTTCATGACAAAACTTGGGAATGGTTGGTGTAAAGAGGCCAGTGGGACAGATCCCCAAAGCTTTCCAGGGCCTCGCTGAGCTCCAAAATTACCCCCGGCACAAGGAAGAGCCTTGTCACTGCATCCCCAAATTTCTACGACTGAATTTGGCATCTTGGATTCCCTGGCTGTATTTAATTTAGCTATTTAACATGTGCTTGTGGGAGACAAAGTGATTTGTTTTAAGGCTGAATTGTGTCCTGTGTGTACTACAAGGACAATTAAAATTAAAAGCAGGTTTGGCTGCATTAAGTAAACAAATAACAGCAAAATCAGATTTTAAAGTCTCGGTTGTCTCAGAGGAGAGCAGATTTAGAATGGTGGAGTCCAAACTAGAGTTCTGTAAAGTTCTCGAGCACAGAGGTAACCAAGAAAATACCTGTCCACCCAAGGATTTTAACAGCTGGGCTGTTTACAGGATCACAACCCTGCAGCTTGATGATTAATGAGGACTGACTGTACCTGCTGACCTGCAGGGCCACACTGGAGTAAATGAGCCATGAGGAGGCTGCAGCAGCTGCAAATGGGCTGCAGCTCCCCCCTGCTCCAGCCAGGCTGTGACCCCTGAAAACGGCGTGTTCCCAGCCCTAGTGCTCCACATCTGTTGGAAAATACACCAAGCTTAAATGTTTTATTTCATAATTCAGTCAGTGTTCACAGAATCACAGAATGAACCGGGTGGAGGCCTGAGGAGCTCAGCATCTCCACAGGCTGGGAGCAGCACAGGAGATACACAGAGAGAACAACAGGAGAGAACAACCAGCAAGGGCCAGCAAGGGCAATTAATGAACATCAGCTCCAAACAACCCCCCTGGCACAGGGGGAGAGCCCTGGGCCGGGACAGACTGAGCAGAGACCCCAGCACTGAGGGCCTGAGCAGCACCAGAAGGGAAGAGATCTGTGACCAACAGGAAACCAAATACCGAGAGCTACAGAACTGGGAACCAATGGACATGGAACCAATGGATCTCTGTGGGTTTGACTGAATAAAATTTGGGGAAATCTGGTAAAATCCCTGTGTCCTGGAATGATTTTCTCTGCACACCCGGGCTGTGTGTGGATGAAATGATTTCTATGGCACATCCTGGCCAGAGCACCATCCTGGCCTGAGATAAAGCAATGCCTGGATTCTCTAACGCTAAAAATGTTGTTGGAAAGTTTTTGGTTTTCCTGCAGTTTCGGTGACATGAACACAGGCAAACCAGTACTGCTCCTGGCATTCAACACAGCTTTTTCTTACTCTGCACAGCTGGTTAGGCACCCTTAGCACCTTCACTCTCTAATAAAAACACAGTGTAAACCCTTGAAATAAACATCTTTTTTCTTCTGGTTGCTACCACCCAGCCATGATACAAGGGACATCTGTATTTATCACTGCAAGCATTTTTTGGATACTTAAATGAGAATTTTACGTCTGTATCCACAGAGGCAGAACAGGCAGGCAGCATCTGAACAAACTTCATTTAACTGTGCCAATGTGGGGTGAGCATGGTGAGTACTACTTGTGCCACAGATAGAAAAAGATTGGTTATGGGTAAACTTTGGAACAATTAAAATGCTGAATTCAGATTTAAATAACCTTCACTCAAATGAGATCCATTGGGCTTTTTTTTTTCCCCGTCTATATAAAATTTCCATTTGCTTCCCACTCTGCTAACTTCAAAATGCCTCAGTCCTTAGTAGCTGAGAGAGAGCTTCTCTCTGTGAATTAGACATAAAGACAAAACTCAGGCCAAATTTTTATCATCAGTCACAGCCATGGAGATCTTAACAACTGAAAAGAAGAAATGAATGGTGACAAGCTGTTTTTAAAATAGATGAAGCATCACTTTTTCTGCTTCTTAGCAGTAGCTGATCCTTCAATGCTCGCTTATTCTTTAAAAACCCAACTGATTAAAAAGTCCGTATTAAAAAGATTCCTCCCAAAGAGGAATTTGTTTCATTTTAAGGAAGATAAAGTTATTCCAACCTCAAAGAAGTTCTCACTTATTCTAGATTTTCTTACAAAATGTATGAAAAGCAGACAGAGGCCTCTAAGCAAACTCAGTAGGAAAACTGGGCAATGACTTATTGAGTTTGCACATACTTGCTATGTACAAAAGTACAGAAGAAATAGAATCAGGGAAGTTGATTTCTGTCTCCTTGCAGATCACCAAAATTGGAACTTCTGAGTATTTCCCTTGAAAACCTTGAAATCTGAGGCAAGGGATATCTCTCACCTAGAAATCGTTATTAAAATTGCTATCAATATTGTTAGACATCCTGTAAATGATAATCAAGATCATTGAACAATACTTCTGAGCCTGGAAAGTCCAACAGCAAACAATACCTCATGTGAGAATCAAACCTACATGCACAATTTCTACCTTCTTCCATAAATGTGATAGATGCTCTCAATTTCCAGAATTCCCTGCATGAAGTAGCTGAAAATACCAGTTTGTGAATCATCGCCCTGGATTCTAATCCTTTTAATAATAAACATTTCACCCCCCTGAACGTGTTCATTAAGTAAAGTACTACTGGGCATAAATAAAAGAGCAGAATCTAATTTATGAATGATACAACAGTCATTACAGCGTGGTAAACACTTCTCAGAGTCATGTTCTGCAGCTCAGGGGACAAAAATATCGAGGCAAAGAAACACAAAAATCAAAATGGGACGGGAACAATGCCGGTGTTCACTTTGGATAAAGAGCTCAGGTGTCCCAGGCTCTTGGGTACATATATATAAATATATAAATACTTGATGCTTGTTTTTAGCTGTAAGGATGTGGGAGGGCAGGCTGGACTCCAGGTACAGGAGCCCTGACCCTGTGAGCATGCATGGGACACAAAACACGCCGTGCTGTCCTCATGCCGACAGCCACAAATATTTCTGTTGACTTCAGCACAGTCTGCGTTGTGCAGGGCACATAAAATCCCCCTTTGAGCCAAGCCCACAGCAAGAAGTGCAGGTCAGGAGAAGTTCTCTCACCTGGAAGGATCCTGCATGGTCTTCCTCTTTGTCACCTTCTTTGCCCTCCTTGAGGGCGATCAGCGTGAACCCGCGGAAGTAGGCAGGAGTGGCAGCAGAGAGCGTCACTGGGGTGGGAGGAACAGAGAAATAAGGAAAACGTGACATTAATTGGGAAATCAGCCACTTGCATTTCACCCCACAGCTCCAAAGGTGCCTGCTCCAGGCTGGCATCGACCAAATCCAGAGAGCTGACACGGGGGAGCCCAGCCAGGCAGAATACAGAACGTTCAGTCCAAGTTCCCACACCAACTGAGCAGCACTGGCACGGTGTGAAACACCTCAGCTTTTCTCTTTTACCCCTGCTTGTTTTTTAAGGCAGATTGATAATCTGCTCAGATCCCCAGGAGGAGATCTCCTGTTTGATTGATGGTTTGGGGCAGGGAAACGTGTGAGGGGTTTCTTTTCTTTGGGCTTTTTATTTTTTTGTGAGGGGTTTTTTGTTTGTTTCGGGTGGTGAGGGGGTGTTAAATGTAAAGGGGCATCCGTCAATATTTGAATTCAGGTTTTGACCTGCTCTGAGTACAGACAAGGTATTTCAGTACACAGAAAGTCTCTTCAGCTCAGCCACACTTAACACGGACCTCCAGCCTCTGCAAATGGGGGATCAAATGGGGGATATCCTTCCTCCTCCTCATCCTCAGGGCAAAACAGGGCACAGAGTTAAACTCATGGTGACCTCCAAAGGTTGTGCTGCCAGCTCTGATTGCCAAACCAACCCCACACTTCAGCAAAAACCCTTCCTCACACAGCTGTCCTGGCTGGGAGGGCAGCGCTGGAGGCACCAGCAGAGCACAGATAACCTAACGCTGACTGATCTGATTTCACCACTAATCTGATTTCAGCACACTCAGCATCAGGATTACATCCCTGATTTTATGCCAAGATACCTTTGTGTGATCCTTCTGCTTGCCACCAGCACCACCTGAGGGCACAGAATCCCAGGATTTTCTGGGTTGGAGGCACACACAAGGACCAGCAAGTCCAGCTCTAAGTGAACGGCCCCTACAGGGTTTAAACCCTCCTTTTTAACACCTGCCTCCAACCAGCTGAGACAATCTAAGGGTGATCAGCTGAGGCTCCTTTTGAACACTGTCAGAAAGACAGAACGAGGCAGAACTTTGAGGCAGGACTTTTGAAACTGCCAAACTCTTCAACACCTTGTAGGAATCCTTTCCTGAAACAGGGAAGGGGAGGAAGAAAAATTACTCTAGAATTAAACTGAAAGAGGCAGAAAATGGAGCTCTTGCTGCTTTTAAACAGCTTTTCCTTTAAGCATAATACAGCCAGCGTCACTCGCGCTACTTTATTGTCACTCTCCAACCCTGACAGGCACAATAAAAACTGCAGACCACCCACAGCTTTCAGAGCAAAGTGCAACTTCCAGGGCTGCTCCATAGGGGAGTATCCACAGGAGACTCCCTCTCACACAAATAGGCTGGGAGGGGCTGAATCACTCGGCTAAAAATTTACAGATTGCCCTGAAAAGATATGGATTCTGAAATGTGCCCCAGAGTTCATTTGGAACATATGGAGAGCTCTTTGATCTAGAAATTCAGTAGTGGAAAAATGTAAAATAGGCTATTTGAAAATTTCTAGCAGGATGCAGCCGTATTTGGGTCTAAACCCCATGGTGTTTGTACAAATACCTAACCTGTCTGAATATATGTGAACAAAAAGAAAGGTTTGGAGAGATTTATTTCCATTTTCAAGCTTTTGTGTAAGTGCTTCGACCTATAAACCTGCAAACACCTGTACAAACCTGGGGTAGTGATTGGCAAAATAGCAGGTCCCCCAACCCTCAGGATTTTCAACACACTTTTCATTCCATTATTATGAGTTTAAATGTCTTGATTTTGGGGAAGAATAAAAATGTCACATGTTGTATACCAAAACTGAGCAGCAGCATGATGCCATTAAAATTTCTGCTTACTTGACGAAGCGTTGCTCCAATTCATTATCTCATTTTCTGCCCAATAATTAGTGTGATTAGTCCAGTTTTGCAAACTTCTGCAGCTCTGTGTAAATGAAAACCCACAAGCAGCCTCTCAGCTGCAATAACTGAGAACGGCACACTGCTGAACTCAACAGAAATGAACACATTTCTCCTGCTTGAGCAGTGATTCTTAGAAATTAACTGCCATAAAGGTCTTTTCCATGCAACAAAATTTTCCATATCATATGCGATTAAAGACTGAATCACTGTGAGTAAAAGGTTACACCAGAAACGCTTAAATACGTAGGCAAGCAAATCCAGCTGTGAACTGACTCAACAGTTCTCATTTTCCTCGCAAAGTTACAGCTTTGAAAATCCTAAACATCGACCTATAAAAGCCGAGATCTGAAATGCTACGGGAGCAGCAGGGGAAAAAAGCAAAAAGGAGGGTAATTCCAAAGCCTGACTCATAGTTCTTGGATGCCCGGGGTTCGCAATGCTCCTGCTGCGGTTGTGTGATCATTTTAACCCCGAATAAATCCGTGTTTCCCCCGGCCGGAGCGGTGCCGCATCCCGGCAGCTGCGCTCGCAGACGGGCTGGGCAGCGCATCCAGCGGAAAGTGGAATAAAACAGCCCCGGCTGGGGAGCCCGGTCCGTCCCTGGGGCCGCACGGACACACGGGAGGGGGAGTGACCCGCCCCCCCTCCCCGGCATTCCCGGGGATTTCGCGTCCCGGCTCCAGGACACCGAGCGCGATGTGCGCTCCGGGCCAGAACGCTGAGCGGGGGGAGGGTCCTGCCAGCGGTCCGAGCTATGGGGGCGTTGGGATGGCACCACAGCACGAGGGTTTATCCCAAACCTTGTCCTGGGATGGCACCACAGCACGAGAGTTTATCCCAAACCTTGTCCTGGGATGGCACCACAGCACGAGAGTTTATCCCAAACCTTGTCCTGGGATGGCACCACAGCACGAGGGTTTATCCCAAACCTCATCCTGGGGATGCTTCTGAGCCACTGCCTCGGGACTGGGTGTTCCAGCACCGGGAAGCTCTCAGAGCACATCTGGTTTTCACTTGGTTGCATAAGAGCTGCGAGTCCGTGGGCTCAACTCTGGCACTTTAAACAGCAGCTGAGCCCTGCTCACACTGATTGACTTTCACTGAGCAACACGAACTTCCTGCAAAGATCAGTCACATCTCAGTGCAAGCCTCAGAATGAAGGATTCCGCTTCCAAGGGAGGATTCCACACCAGCAGCTAGTTTTGTCTGCTTCCATCCCTCCGGCCAACCTCTGATTACTTCACAAGTTGCACTTCAGCTCGCACTTCCAACCTGCTCCTCCTTTCCCCAGCGTCCCGAGCTCAAGGTGGGGTGATCTAAGCAGTTGTTCCTCTGGTTTCAGGCAGGAAATCTGACTTTTCTCACTCGACACAGCTGCCCATCCTGTGCTGCACGTTGCACAAGTCCCAACAAACGCACCTTCCGAATTTTACCCATGGGAATGGCTGATACAGTTACAGAACGAGTGCTTGGGTGCAAAGCGTTTGCACCGTGAGGGGGGAAGAAAGAAATGGAAAGAAAAACACTCAACATTCCTTAGAAGAGAAGTCCCCAAACCAATGCTATGGAGATCAACACCTTAACTGAGCTTTTCCTCAAAACCTGAGAAAGTGAGCTGACCCACTTGAATGGAATTTCCACAGTGGAAATTCCATTCAAACCAGAAACAGCATCCACACAGAAGGCATATGTAAGGATTATAACCAGCCTAATCCTCCTTTTCTCCTCCAGAATAACAATTCCACGATATCATAACAGACGGTCTGTCTACTGCACTTCAGTACGTGAAGTGGACATACTGCTGCCTTGCTGGGGAAGCAATTTTATTTGCCTTTTAATAGCACAAAACTTCCCTCATTTTTTCTGTGGAAATCCCATGCAATGATTAATCCAACTCTACAATCAACAAAGCCAGGACTGAGGGTTCTCAAGGCTCATTACCCTGTGGCACCAGCCAAACTTCAGGCTCGCTTGTGCCTTCGAATGCAGGGAGAACTCTGACCTTCAGCAGGAGCAAAGGCAGCTCCATCAAGGCTGAAGGTTGTCAGGAGAGAAGAGAGGACCTGGACCCCAGGGTGGTGTGCCCACAAACCTGCTTCTGCAGGAAACCCTGCCCACCCCATGCATTTGGCTGCCTGCTTCACCAGGGGAGAGGCAGCACCATCAGAGCCTGGAATACCCAGCAGGTGGAGGCCACAGCAGCAGAAATCCCAAACGAGGTGTCAGAAATCAGTGGTGACGGCTGCCCTGTGGGACAACACAACCACCGCAGCCATCGCTGCTTTGTTAGGCGTGAGGGAACACAGGATGGCTCCCCAGCCCTGCTGCCATCACATTTTTAACTATCTGACAGGAAAACGTGCCCTTATTTGCTGCTGCCCGTGTCTGCACTCAGAGGAGGTGAAAACACCCACTCAGAGAAGTTATTCCGTGCCCAGGGCCAGTTTTCTATCCCAGCTCCGGACACGCAGACCCACCCAGGGTTTCCCCTTAGGGCAAATGGATTTTGACTGATCTAAAGGTGAATAACTGCAGGGGAACCATAAAAACTTCCCCAGAGGCAACTCGCAGCTGTGAACTGCGGTCTCCTGATTCCCACAGTGCTGAGACTTTTCCTCCAGCCACGGCAGCTTGAGAGTCTGAGGTGCCACATCCACCGATGTCATGAAGATCAATGGATGTCCCTACACTGTCACTTTTGTGGAGTCCGTTTGCATGTTAATTCCTGCGTTATGCACCTTAAAAATACGAGTTTGTTCCAAGAGCTCATCTGCTAAGGATCCAGATTGCATCCATTCAAGCAGGGGCCATGGAAACAGGAATATCTGGCCCCCTTGCTGAGGAGGTTGTGCAAGTCTTGTGCCGTGTTGCATACATAGTAACTTGTAGATATATAAATACAAACAAACAAAGCCCCTCAGACCTGCCATGATATCTCATTTTTTTAACCATTAGTTGGATTTTCCATCCTTTGCATAAAACAGTAATAAAGTTCCAGCCGGACTGAAGCAATGCCTTTGAAAACGAGCTCTCAAAACTTTCTGCGTGTTGTTAGTTTTGACTGCTGCTTACAACATGTATTTTACAGCAACATTCACTTGTGTTCTTCCAACCATCCAGGAAAAGTCCTTAAAGAACAATTTACACATCCCAATGTGCCACCTGAATACTTCAACCTAAGTACCAGAAACACAGGCACGTATTTTGTCCCATATTTTAACTTTTTGCTATTAGCTGCAATTTTCTCACTTCCAAGCACCGATAATCGCCTCATGCGATTTTATTAATTGAGTTCCTAATGCTGAGACCTAATATCTGCAGAAAATTAGTTCTGCTGATTCCTCTGGGAGTTTCTTTACTCCTACATTTCTGCGCAATAGAAACTTCTTTGGCGGATGGCTGGGAATGTCCAATAACGTTTTTACAGAAGTGAATTCCAAAACACTTAAAGAACTTTCACATTTGACACTATCAAAGAACTTGGTCCATCTATGTCCTGTTTAGTAGATATGTGAAGCTGACAGAGCCCACGAAATCTTTCAGACTCCTAATGTCTGGAGCAGCTCACCAGCTGGTGGGTAATGTGCATTTCCTCACATCACGTTAAATCAAAACAATTTTTGAGGAAAAAAATCAAATAAATATCATGCAAAGTTACAGGCTGATGCTCCAAACACACAGACCACTGCTGCAGTTGTATTGTTCAGCCTTTGAAAAATCACAGTGATTATGTTCCATGCACATCTGTTTTCTAAAGTCCCCATGTCCATGCAGTGGGAAAACATTGCTCTTTACCCCAGATCTAAGAAACACTTAGAAGAATCTCCCAAATTTTTTTTCCCAAAGTGATGCCTACAAAGTCTGTTAGTTATGGTGCCTAAAAATGTCCAAATCCTTTAAAAAGTGTTTTTAAAATACAAGGTTAACCGTACATTCCTAGAAGATTTCTCTCTGAAGGCATTACATAGTGAGGCGGAAAAAGTGACCAAAAACCTGTCTTTGCCTATTAATTAGTGAAATACACCCAAATGTGCTCTGGAAGTTCATTTCAAGGATTGTGTGTGGCATGCTCAGGGAAGAAGGAATGCCTCCATCTCTTATTTACAGTGGTCGTTAGCACTGCCTCTGCCTCTTTCCTGTTTGAACCATCTGTGCATTTACCCGGGGAAAAAAAAAATAAATAAAAGGGGGTGGGATAAACGCAAGTGGAAAATGTGGGAAGTTGGCAGAGTGCTGCATCATGTTTGCCCATATGCTAACTCATTACATTAACATTCATTTTCCAGGGCGAGAGCAATTAGCTGCGAGATCCCTCTCCTTCCTGCGGAATGTTAACGCTTCTCCCATGCACGGGGTTGTGCTTGAAGGGACGCGAAGAAATCCCACAGAAAGAGGCAAACGGGGGAAGGAAGGATCGCTGCAACTTGGGATCTCGTGCTAGCGCCGAGCCGGCAGGGAGGGCTCATAAAAGAGAGGAAATTCCTCTTAATGAGGAGCGCCTGGGAGTAAAGCGATGCACGGAGAGCCAGCTCCCTGTCACTTGCCATGGAAGCATCCCCAAGAAAGTAACGCGTGGGGGTGTTTTCCCCGCTCCTAACCCACACAGCCACGCACTCACACAGAGGAGGGATCCAGAGCCGGCAGGCAGAGCACGTTACAGCTCCAGAGCCACTTATCCCCCCACTACGGACAGCGTGGGATGTAGGGGATGTCCGACTTACCCCGGTAACTGCTCCCAGGCTTGTAAAATTCCGGGTCGCCCTCCACCCTGAGGCTGAATTCATTGTACCCTTCCCTCCTGGTGCCTTGGGCTCGCAGAATCCGGCTGCAATATCCCTCGGACTTGGCGGCTTTCTCCAAGGTCTCGTCGGAAAACCCCTTCGCCACCAAGGGGAAAGNAGAGAGGGAGGGGAGGGGAGGCAGGGGGAGGGAAGGAGGGAGGGAGGGAGGTCTGATCTTGCCCAGATCCCGAGCTGAAGCGCTGTTTTGTTTCAGAGTGTGTGATTAGCAGCTCGGGAGTGTTTGCCGAGCTGAATTCGCAGGGTTTGAGGAAGGAGCGGGGCGGGGGACGCCGCTGTCTCCCAGACACCCAGCGCTGCCGCTCGGGCTGAGCCCGCAGAGCCGAAATTAATCACCCGCATTCCTGCCAAGGCGTTACTGTGGGGATAACAGGGCTCGGAGAATGTCCCGGCACCCCTCCGCCCCTCCCGGCTTCCTCCGGCACACATCACCGGCCAAGCCCGCGCAGACGGACCGGGACAGCCCCGGCTAGCTGCGCGCCCCGCAGGCGACAGCAGCGGCTGCGGCTGCTCGGGTACCGCGGAGCAGAGAGGGGGAGATGCGGGGCTGGGGCAGAAAGGCGGGGTTCATCCCATAGCACCCGGCACCGAGCACAGCAGGGCCGCGCAGGGTGTGCGAACGCGCTCACGGCGGCTGCGAGCGCGGCTCAGCCCAGCCAGCGTGGGAGGTCTGCGCCAGCGCTCGGGAAAATCCCGGCAGAGGGGAGCAGGGAGAGCAGGGAGGGAGCAGGGCTCGCTATTGTGCCTCTACACAAGGCACGCCGAGTGCCTGACCCAAAGCCACAAAGGGAGATTGCAACAGTGGGAAAAGGAAAGCGAACCGAGACCCCTGGGGTCCCTAACTCCAGGGGTTTGATCCTAAAATGCTGTTCCTCTCCCTCCCTCCACCGCTTTGTAAGTGGAGGAGAAAGCAGGAAAGGTCCTCCAGCAGGACCTGGATGCTTTCGAGCTGACAGATGCACAAGAGGGCACAAATCCCTTTCTAACCCCTCTCTCCAGGACAGAACTGGAGCAGATGGATGAACACAACTGCATTGATGCACAGCTTTCAAGAACTGTGAGGAACAGCGAGCGCTTTGAAGTCTGCTGGAACCCCACTAAGGCATTTGTTAGCACCAGATTTGCAAATTTTTTTGGTTCCAAGCTTACCTTTGGAAGCTGATTAGCAACAGCCTCACGTTGTGTGTCCAGTAAAGGTGTTTATTTGAGGTCTCTGTGAGGATGTAGGACCTTTCACTTTCTGAAAGTTTGCTTGCCAAGAGCTTTGCTCCTGTGGGCTGGTTTGTATTTCAGTTTCATAAAGAAAGGAAAGGGCCACAGCCTCAAACTCTTCGTTCCCTAAAGATGAGGTTAACAAAGATGGGACTGGCTGGGTGAGATTTTGCTTTCACTGCAAACACAGAGCTACTGGCAGTGTCCTTCCATTCCTGTGCAGAGGTGGCAGTCAGGCTTCTGTAANAAAAAAAAAATAAATAAAAGGGGGTGGGATAAACGCAAGTGGAAAATGTGGGAAGTTGGCAGAGTGCTGCATCATGTTTGCCCATATGCTAACTCATTACATTAACATTCATTTTCCAGGGCGAGAGCAATTAGCTGCGAGATCCCTCTCCTTCCTGCGGAATGTTAACGCTTCTCCCATGCACGGGGTTGTGCTTGAAGGGACGCGAAGAAATCCCACAGAAGGAGGCAAACGGGGGAAGGAAGGATCGCTGCAACTTGGGATCTCGTGCTAGCGCCGAGCCGGCAGGGAGGGCTCATAAAAGAGAGGAAATTCCTCTTAATGAGGAGCGCCTGGGAGTAAAGCGATGCACGGAGAGCCAGCTCCCTGTCACTTGCCATGGAAGCATCCCCAAGAAAGTAACGCGTGGGGGTGTTTTCCCCGCTCCTAACCCACACAGCCACGCACTCACACAGAGGAGGGATCCAGAGCCGGCAGGCAGAGCACGTTACAGCTCCAGAGCCACTTATCCCCCCACTACGGACAGCGTGGGATGTAGGGGATGTCCGACTTACCCCGGTAACTGCTCCCAGGCTTGTAAAATTCCGGGTCGCCCTCCACCCTGAGGCTGAATTCATTGTACCCTTCCCTCCTGGTGCCTTGGGCTCGCAGAATCCGGCTGCAATATCCCTCGGACTTGGCGGCTTTCTCCAAGGTCTCGTCGGAAAACCCCTTCGCCACCAAGGGGAAAGTCAGCGCCAGGAGCCGCAGGGCCAGCGGCTGCAGATGCGCTCCCATCCTCGGCGCTCCGCACAACTTTCGGCGGTGCCCGGCAGCGGGGCGGCCACGGCAGCGGTCCGGGGGGCACCGGGGAGCACGGCCGGGCTGGGCAGGGCTGGCAGGGCACGGCAGGGACGGGCGGAGCGGTCCCGGGCAGCCCCAGCCGGCAGCGGCCCCCAGCGTGAGCCTGCCAGGTCGGATGGGATCGGATCGGAGGGACCGGCTCGGCTGCTGCCGGCGAGAGGGAGGGGAAAAGCAGGGAGGG